>JAQJVL010000105.1:514451-819179 GCA_035578905.1 Stictocephala bisonia
AGAGAGAGAGAGAGAGAGAGAGAGAGAGAGAGAGAGAGAGAGAGAGAGAGAGAGAGAGAGAGAGAGAGAGAGAGAGAGAGAGAGAGAGAGAGAGAGAGAGAGAGAGAGAGAGAGAGAGAGAGAGAGAGAGAGAGAGAGAGAGAGAGAGAGAGAGAGAGAGAGAGAGAGAGAGAATGATAACAGAATTATTTGAATTTTTCTACTTTATAATGTTTGCCATTATGCATTTACCATTTGGTAAATCTCAGCATCGGGTAGTTTAGGCTAATCAAGGTTAAAAGCTGTTCTGTCTCTAATACGTTAAATAGTTTTACATGTTGCTGCCAGATAGCAGCATCAGTCACTCATGTTTTAGCATCATAGAAACTAAATTACATTTACGTATGGCTATACTTACCATAATAATTAATTTTTTTCATTGTTTTACTACTTTCAAAGAATGTTCCTCCAAACGTTTCAGTACAGGGAAAGTAATGTAACCAAAACAATTATACAGACCTTAGTCAGTGACATAAATTAGCCGAAACATTTGTTAATAAGTACGTATTTATTGTAAATATAGTCAGTATGACAGTCAGTCACCGTATTAATGAATTCCCTTTAGTGTTCTAAGTTGTGCCTGAATGTATAAACGAATTTTTATCGTGTTTCCAAAAAGCCAACAATGTATGCACTGTCTGCAGAGGCTGTCGGCCATTTCGGTTTTAATCCCATAAGAACAATGTTATTTACGAATCTATATTTTTCGTTATTTATTGACCAAAAGTTGTGTATGAGGTTTCATACTGCGCATCGAGTTTGATTGTGATATTTTGAAAACATACGCATTGTTTAAAAAAATATGTGAAAATAAAAACTTCAAACTAAATATTTGTTGTATTTTTTCCATAAAACTAATTAGGAATTCGCAAAGCAATTTACATACGAATCCACAAAATTCATTCTTGATCAAATGTCTTGTTTGAATAAATCTGTTAAAAATTACTGTTTAATTTGGATACGCCCGGTTCGAAAATAACATTGTTATCATGGGATTAGGCCTAAAACCAACAGCCTGGACCTTGGCCGACAGCCTCTGCAAACTTTTAATACGGGATATTGATTTAAATTAGTAACAATAATTCTTACTCCTTCAATGTGTATAGAATAAATTGTATATCTTACAAAATAAAAATATATTTGTTGCATTCTAATTAATTTTTAAATACCACAGAGTATACTTCTCATAGAAAATATAATAAAAATCTAAATTCAGAAAATAAGAGTTTTCTTTAAATTGTGTAGAATAGCGTGCATTTTTATTCTCTTACCCATTGCCTTATCAAAAAATCCGAAATGATCCTTATTTATTATGATAACACATCTTTCGATCTACTATTTTAAAGACATTTATTATCATAATTTTATAGAAGCGTGGGGTCAAAACCACTGTAGGCTAAGTTATTTCATTTTATTTACGGTTTTTAAATTTAAAAAAATCTTCATATCAACGTGTGGTTGATTAGATTAGACCTTTAATAATCGTACAGTTCACTATAACTCATTTGGCCTATGATAAAAAACGAATAGTTCACTTGAAATAGAAAAGTGTGTCTTAGCCCGCTAATGCCAACAAGGTACTAGTGGGCTCTCCAGGGTTGCTTGGCAGTTTGTGTTATCGGCTCTCCAGGGTTGCTTGGCAGTTTGGGTTATCTGCTCTCCAGGGTTGCTTGGCAGTTTGGGTTATCGGCTCTCCAGGGTTGCTTGGCAGTTTGGGTTATCGGCTCTCCAGGGTTGCTTTGCAGTTTGGGTTATCGGCTCTACAGAGTTGCTTGGCAGTTTGGGTTATCGGCTCTCCAGGGTTGCTTGGCAGTTTGGGTTATCGGCTCTCCAGGGTTGCTTGGCAGTTTGGGTTATCGGCTCTCCAGAGTTGCTTGGCAGTTTGGGTTATCGGCTCTCCAGGGTTGCTTGGCAGTTTGGGTTATCGGCTCTCCAGAGTTGCTTGGCTGTTTGGGTTATCAGCTCTCCAGGGTTGCTTGGCAGTTTGAGTTATCGGCTCTCCAGAGTTGCTTGGCTGTTTGGGTTATCGGCTCTCCAGGGTTGCTTGGCAGTTTGGGTTATCGGCTCTCCAGAGTTGCTTGGCAGTTTGGGTTATCGGCTCTCCAGGGTTGCTTGGCAGTTTGGGTTATCGGCTCTCCAGAGTTGCTTGGCAGTTTGGGTTATCGGCTCTCCAGGGTTGCTTGGCAGTTTGGGAAACGGCTACCTTAATTTTTAATGTCAGTTGTTAAATTTGGCAAACATTTGAATAGTTTATATTTGGACATACTTAAATATAACATTGTATTCACTATAAAATAATAAATAAAAATGCCTTTATTTACAAGCGTTTCTCAGTACATAACTGTTTTACAGAACAACTCAAGTCAATGGCCTTAATACTAAGAAATAAATATTAAAAACTAAGAACAGTGCAAGTTAAGATTAAGGTAATATATATATATATATATATATATATATATATATATATATATATATATATATATATATATATATATATATATAGTTTTACAAAGAAACACAAAGACTTAAAATTACAATATACTATTGGGCTACGTAAAGCTCTTTAATTTTACTGTTAAATGAGCGTATAGTACATGATTTGATGGCTGGGGGGAGGCCATTGTACAACTTAGGGCCGAAATAAGAAAAACTCCGTCTCCCAACTTCTAAACGGACCTTAGGGAAATGGAGTAAAATTTGCATGGCGTGTACTACGCTGCGAGACCTCTTCCCGGTACAACAGCCTTTCGCTTAAGTACTGTGGCTCACTGTGTGACAGTACCTTGTGAGTCATGCAGCAAGTTAGAATCCTGCATACGGTCTCCATTGGCAGTAAACCAACAGCCTCCCGAAAAGGAGAAACATGATCAAAACGTCTCAAATTGAAAATGAAACGGACTGCAGAGTTTTGAAGCTTTTGAATTCGCTCTATATCTCCACACGAGATGCTGTTACTGTATGCAGGGTGCAGGGTAGCAGTAGTAAAATAGTGACAAAATCAGTGACTGCATGATGTGAAACTTAGCGGATTCTGGTAGCAGATCTCTAAAACGGTACAGACCTCTCAGCCTACCCAGTGCACGTTGTGCAGAGTAAGTGACATGCTCAGTGAAAGTCAGGTCATTGTCTAGCACGACACCGAGAGTTTTGACTTTGCCGCTTACAGCCAAGCTTACACCACTGAGCATGATCTCAATGCCCCTTGAGCTAAGGGACTGCACCAGAGTCTGTGGGGCAAAATGGAGAACGGTACACTTGTCTGTATTGAGTTTTAGGCTATTGTTTACGGACCAGGTGGTAATGCTTTCAAGATCCGAATTAATTAGCATGAAGGCCTCCTCAATTGAGCCAGGCTCGTATGACAAGTGTAGCTGACAATCATCTGCATACAAATGAGCAGTGCAGCTATGTACACATTCGGGAGGGTCACATGTGTACAAATTGAAAAGTATAGGACCAAGACAGCTACCCTGAGGTACACCTCGATGTCTATTAAGAGGAATAGATGTCTCACATCCCAGCTTTGTAACCTGGCTTCTATTTTCAAGGTATGACTTCACCCACTCGATAGCATCTGCACCAAAGCCATAAAAATTCATTTTCGCAGCCAGAAACTTATGGTTCATGGAATCAAAGGCTTGAGAATAATCAAGCAGAACCAGTGAACTGTATCTTCCATTATCTTTACTATCAAACAGGTCACTAAATAACTTTACCAGGGCAGTGCATGTGCTGTGGCTTTTCCTGAACCCAGATTGTGTTTTCGGCACTAGGCACAGTACAATTGATGATAAGTTTATGTTTGGCCCGTAGCGAAGTACGGGTATACCGATGGTTAGCGATTGAAACAAGGCTAATAACAGTTAATCGAAAACCACTTTTCAAAGAGTATTTGAATTGGATTTGGTTAAGAAAGAAATATTTTTAGTGTAATAAATTCGACATATTGTTAAACTGAAAAGCCTTAACTTTTCCTTTTCCAAGACTGATTTGTAAGTCCATAAGTATATTTCGAGTAACAAGCCTCCTAGAAATATCCAATAATAAAGCTATCAACAAAGATAATATCGTACTGCCGCATGGAACATAAGACATGTAGCAGATCGGGGAATTTCTCTCTAAGTGTAAGTAATTTTTCTGTTTATCCAGAGGTATATTTTCTTTAGTAATGTCAGTAGAAATAGTCTTTATGTAAATTCATATTATAGAGAATTGTCAATGATTGCTTGGGTACAATATCATTGATTTCACAAGATTCTTTAAAAGCGTGAAGAAAGTTCATTGTGGTTCCTTCACTCGTTGGTCTTACATACTCGTTGGTTAATATATAGTTATTTGACCACAAACTAAAAAATACATTTTATGTGTTAATAAATAAGTTTTACTACAGACCAAATATAATACTTGATCTCTGGTTTTACTTTTGCCATTGTACTTGGCATTCTCCTGTTAAAAATGTTGATTTCAATATGAATACAACATCATTTTATGTAATGATGTACACAAATAACTCCAAAATTCGTGCCCACCCATTATTTTGTCAATGTTTCTGTCGTAGCAAGAAAGGTCATTAGCCAAATATAACTTACTCGGTTAAAAAGTAATAAAGTAAGATGACTTAGGCTTTTTAAATATACCTTAAAGTTTTAATAAAACGACGAGGGATGAATTCCTTTGATTCAGTCTTTCTTATAAATGTTGCTGTTTTTTGCATTTAAAATGAAATTTATATTGTTTATTCAAATTCATAATTCTATGTATCTATAGAAAGGCTGAAACGTTATTCATTGCCGCTCTGCCTGTTAAGACCTTATGGTTCTTAACACTATATAGTAAGGCTAGCATTACTGCGTCAAGTTATTTATTGCCGCTCTGCCTGTTAAGACCTTATAGTTCTTAACAGTATATAGTAAGGCTAGCATTACTGCGTCAAGTTATTTATTGCCGCTCTGCCTGTTAAGACCTTATAGTTCTTAACACTCTATAGTAAGGCTAGCATTACTGCGTCAAGTTATTTATTGCCGCTCTGCCTGTTAAGACCTTATGGTTCTTAGCACTATATAGTAAGGCTAGCATTACTGCGTCAAGTTATTTATTGCCGCTCTGCCTGTTAAGACCTTATGGTTCTTAGCACTATATAGTAAGGCTAGCATTACTGCGTCAAGTTATTTATTGCCGCTCTGCCTGTTAAGACCTTATGGTTCTTAGCACTATATAGTAAGGCTAGCATTACTGCGTCAAGTTATTTATTGCCGCTCTGCCTGTTAAGACCTTATAGTTCTTAACACTCTATAGTAAGGCTAGCATTACTGCGTCAAGTTATTTATTGCCGCTCTGCCTGTTAAGACCTTATGGTTCTTAGCACTATATAGTAAGGCTAGCATTACTGCGTCAAGTTATTTATTGCCGCTCTGCCTGTTAAGACCTTATGGTTCTTAACACTATATAGTAAGGCTAGTATTACTGCGTCAAGTTATTTATTGCCGCTCTGCCTGTTAAGACCTTATAGTTCTTAACACTCTATAGTAAGGCTAGTATTACTGCGTCAAGTTATTTATTGCCGCTCGGCCTGTTAAGACCTTATGGTTCTTAACAGTATATAGTAAGGCTAGTATTACTGCGTCAAGTTATTTATTGCCGCTCTGCTTGTTAAGACCTTATGGTTCTTAACAGTATATAGTAAGGCTAGCATTACTGCGTCAAGTTATTTATTGCCGCTCTGCCTGTTAAGACCTTATAGTTCTTAACACTCTATAGTAAAGCTAGCATTACTGCGTCAAGTTATTTATTGCCGCTCGGCCTGTTAAGACCTTATGGTTCTTAACAGTATATAGTAAGGCTAGTATTACTACGTCAAGTTATTTATTGCCGCTCTGCTTGTTAAGACCTTATGGTTTTTAACACTCTATAGTAAGGCTAGTATTACTACGTCATGTTATTTATTGCGCTCAGCCTGTTAAGACCTTATGGTTCTTAACAGTATATAGTAAGGCTAGTATTACTGCGTCAAGTTATTTATTACCGCTCTGCCTGTTAAGACAATATGGTTCTTAACACTCTATAGTAAGGCTAGTATTACTACGTCATGATATTTATTGCGTTCAGCCTGTTAAGACCTTATGGTTCTTAACAGTATATAGTAAGGCTAGTATTACTACGTCAAGTTATTTATTGCCGCTCTGCCTGTTAAGACCTTATGGTTCTTAACACTATATAGTAAGGCTAGTATTACTGCGTCAAGTTATTTATTGCCGCTCTGCCTGTTAAGACCTTATGGTTCGTAACACTATATAGTAAAGCTAGTATTTATGCGTTAAGTTATATATTGCTGATCTCCCGCCCATATACTAACGATGGTCATGCCTATTAACCTTTCGCACATATTTCCTGTTTACAGTAAATCAACCTTATAAACACGTTGCGTCATTACCCTCCAAATGAGGATCGTTTCAACGGCGATAGTTGACGCATAATTCAAGGCCATATTTCCCGGAAATCAAATTTTATCTCGAGCAATAGATGGATTATTTGGTCGTTACTTTTATATCAATCCCATAATCCAGTCGTGGCATTCCCTTCCCAGTGATAAGGGAAAAAGTAATACCAATCAACTACCCTTATCACCTTATCACTAGTAAATGTTTCATAGGGTTATGCAATAAACCCCTTTTAGGTATATTTTGAGATAAGATATATATGAACCAATGTGTTAGACTCATATACGGAAAACCGCTGTGTGCACCGTGTAAGTTTGCCTAGAAGAAAGAATGCCTAGAATTTTAGTTTCAAATGGTAAATATAATAAAATTAAGTGTGCGGACACCCTCCTACTTATCCATCCACGTACAGTGGTGATTACCCTCCCACTCATCCATACATGTTCTGTGGTGATTACCCTCCCACCCATCCATACATGTACTGTGGTGATTACCCTCCCACCCATCCATACATGTTCTGTGGTGATTACCCTCCCACCCATCCATACATGTTCTGTGGTGATTACCCTCCCACCCATCCATACGTGTACTGTGGTGATTACCCTCCCACCCATCCATACACATACTGTGTTGATAACCCTTCCACCCACCCATACACGTACTGTGGTGATTACCCAACCATACACGTACTGTGGTGATGACCCTCCCACCCACCCATACACCTACATTGGTGATTACCCTCCCACCCACCAAAACACGTACAGTGGTGATTACCCTCCCACCCAATCATACACGTACTGTGGTGATGACCCTCCCACCCAACCATACACGTACTGTGGTGATGAGCATAAGCTTTAACGGGGGAAACGGCGAGAGGGGCTGTGAAAGGCATAGCTGCAGACTATCGCCTGCCACTTCCCTTATTGCTAATTTACGGCCGGTTCCCTACTACCGGCAATATAGACACCCCAGCTTCCCTTGCTAAAGCTACGTCATCATGTATTCTAATAATAACTTTCCTGTGTGTTCGTAATAGCGAGTACAAAATAGAAAGTATTCTTTTCTGTGCTAACTGTTCGTAAATTGTTTTTGAAGTGGCTCGTAGCTAATTCACTCTCCGAGTCTGGGTCAGTGGGCAGAGCTCAGCTATCGGCGCATGCGCAATATGTACCCGAGTATCTAGCCAGCCGCTTCTTCTCATGAAAGTCTAAGTGTACATGTTTACCTAGATTAACGTTATGTGAATTAGGGTATGACAAATATCTCATTAACATTGAGAATAAGTATGATATTTTGCCATATTGATAATACTATTTTTTACTTTTGTAACAAAATAGTTCAGATATTGTACTTATAGACTGGATGCTTGCTGTATTTTACCACGTAGCTCAGCCGCGAAGTGTTTAGCGAATTATAGCCTCTAAGTTAAATAGTTTTGTTATCACTCCGTACCTAGCACGACAACTGTTTTCTTCATTTGCACAGTTGGCACGGTATATTTAAGTGACTTGTGTATATTATCTTGGGTTACAGTAACGTCCTAATAGAGTTATTGGCGATTTTATGTTGATTCGTAAATCCATGTATGCTACAGACTTGAAAAACTTATACTGTTGTTTCACAGCAAAATAAAAATAATTAAATAATCTAACAAAAATATAGAATAGAATAAAAAACAATCACAGTGAACTTTAAGTATAACATTATTTTAATGTTAACAAGTTTTTCTCTTTTAGTGTTGATAATTAAAGTCGTGGACCGTTTACCTCTGTCGAAATTTATCAAATGCTTTTTTAGTGACCTATTATAAATGAAGAACTATATTTTTGATCTGCTGAAAAATATGGTATTATTCAATATTAATAGTTAAATATTTATATATTTCTACCTTGTAGTGTTACATTAAAGGAAATACAAATAGGACAACATATTGAATATAAGTGATAAATTATACTGTATCAATGTACAGTAATGTAATGTAATGAAATATTATATAGTGTAATATAATTTGTACAGTAAATAGTTTTTGTATGTGCGTCCCGACGTCAGTATTATGCATTTTATTCTTGTTCTCTCTAAAAATATAATTTTTGCTATTCCCACTTTAGCATTTCTTAATTACAAATGCAAGTAACCTTTATAAACATTATTTTCATTGATTGCTCTATATTATTCATAGGTACAAAATAGGATATGCTCCTGATTGTGTTTATTAGTTCGTCGATATCATAAACACAATATCTAATACCTTTAAAGGTATCATTTGTTAATTTAATCATAAAGATAATAATTATTATTATTTCCTAATTCTATCCTTTTTAGAGGTTATTAAACCTGTACTTAAGTTTGGTCAATGTTATACATTAAAACCATAGAAATTAGTAAATAAAAATGTAATAAAATAATTATAAGTAAAATCAAATAATTGTTAAGTGTAATTTGTGTTATAACTTCTTTTTTCCTTTCTGGATATTAACATGAGGTTTTGAGGTTTTTTTTATTTTGTTGGTACAGTAGTTTGTTGAACAATGTTCTTGCACTGTATTTAATTGTTCGTTTGCAAATTTTTATCAGGTTCAATGGTGGCGGTTAACTTAAATAACGTGTATTGTTTGAGTTTCTTGAGTATTCTTTTTTTACATTTTTGTTATGATAAATAATTGGTTTAATATAAATTATTTTGTTTAGTACCCAATAATCTACCTTAATCGTGTTGTTTAAGTCCGGTAATTTTGTGTAACGAGATTTAGAGATCTATCATACTATTCCTCAGCCATTGTACCATAACTGCAATACATACTTTGAAAAGACAATAATATAAACAAATATATTACTGTCTTTTCCTGCAGCCTTTTTAAATATACTGTATTAAGAATGTACAGATTTCCTCTTTGGTAATATTTGTCATAGTCAGTAAAATACATATACTAGGGATTTCAATCTTCTTATTATTTATGTATTACAAGTTCTATTTGAAGTTAAAGTCGTGTGTTATTTCAAGATATTTAGTGTCAGTGAACTCTCACTAACTGAACTCCGTTAATTTGTATAAATACGAGTATATAACTAAGAATTGATTTTTTATAACTAATTGCCAAAATATATAAATATTGGGGGTTTTATATTAAGTATAAGTTTATTTAAATATAACCATGAATAAGAAGTTTTTCTCACATCATTCCCACTACTTCCGTCCATTTTTGTCGTTTATGGTAACAATACAGTAGTAAAACTGACGTATTTAAAATATTCTTTAAGAGTTCGTTTTTTTTTTTTTATAATAAAAACAAAGGTGGTCTCAGGATTGACCCTTGAGGCACCCCAACGTTTACATTATTCGGTTGACTTGTCTTAATACTTTAAATACCATTTATTATTTAGCTTTTTATAAGATCCACAAATATTCTCAATTCCCATATTATATAATTTTAATAAACTATTTTGATGATTAACCGTTTCAGACCCTTTACAATAATCTAAATATGTGATTGCAGTTGGATTCCAATGAGAAAGACTGTCACAAATAGTCTTATTTTTAATACAGTTATAGAATCATTAGCGCCTTTGCCTTTTTTAAATCCAAATTGTTTTTCACCAATAAATTTATGTTTGGTTACAGAATTGTATAACTTTGAGAACATTATTTTCCGAAGATTTGTTCAAGATGCAAGAAGTTTAAAATTTTTTTTGATTTTTAAATAAATATTTGTTGGTTGTTAATTTGTCTTATATATTAAATTAAATAACTATACCTTCTGACATTGCTGTAGTAATAATATTAGATATTTTTACAGACGATATGTAGTAAAGTGATATTATCTATATATATAAAATCCAATGTATGTTTGTTTGTCTGTCTATCCTTTATGCGCTACCAAACCGTCCAGCCGATCGCCATGAAACTTGGGAAGTTGTTCTATATACCCCAGGGAAGGTTTCTGTCCTATTCCCGTTTCTTTAATCCCTCAGGGCTCCATCCCTTGGACTTCTAAAGTTTCAATGTTAATCAAATAGCAGGATGCATGAAGGTATAATAAGTCAAATATAAAAAGAATATCAGCTGTGGGTTTTAAATATGTCAAAATAATACTGTTTATATTTTTATGTTTTGATTTCTTGTGAAGCTATATTAATTGATTGATTTATTTGATTAACAGCTGTTAAATAAAAACAAATAGAATAAAATTGTGGTAGGCAAAACTTTCAAAATTAAAAATAATTGAGTACAGTAGTAAACTACACAAAACATCAGCTGTTGTAAATTGGATACTGTGTAAACTGAAAGGTTGCTGCACATTTCAATGATACAATCAAAACTCAATATTATGTCCGGCGAAGCGGTCGGGTACTAACAGCTAGTTTATTAAAAAAAAATAGTTTTGTTGATATGATACAGCTGGCTCGAAAAACCGAACTACTAATTATCCGGGATAACCGAGACCGCCTGTAGTAAAGTGGCGATATCTTGTCAGTTGCTGAACATGCTTGAACATAGAACATCATGACTGAACCGAGCTTGAATTTAGAACATAAGCTACCTATAGATTTGGGAATTGTTGTGTATCATAAAAAGCAAAATGGTCGTCGATATCATTGTTTTTATATTCACTGTTTATTATATATTTTAAAATAAGTAGGATACTTTTATATATAACAAATAATATATAAACAGCACATGATTATAATTTTTTAACATTAGGGTAATATAAATCTATTTACTTAAAGTCTACATCATAGTACAAATATTTCGTAAATAAATACATCTGTTATAAACCTAAACTCGCTACATTTATTATGTTGGAAGGTAGGAAGTAAGTTAAAGTGACATGCAGCCGCCTATTTACCCGTGAACGCCTGAGCTGTCTCATGATGAAGCGTCGTTTATCCATTTCCGTGTGTGGACCACTGGCACAGTATACGCACTGATGTGGCACCTGCGAGCCGACCACCTCACTCTTGGAGGCCAAGTATTAGCACTTAGGTCCCAGCTGTTTACTAATGCCATTAGGCCAACTTGCCCCCTGCATGGCGCAACCTTCTGCAAGGTGCCTTGAATACTGTATTCCTGATAGCACTTTTATAGCGTAACTCTTGCCAGAGGTGACATATGTCAAAGACGCTTCAGTTGAGGGAAGGTTGGCATAATTAGCTACCATTCCCTCTCGGGTTGTCTGATGGGGACTTTTGTTACTCATTACGAAGGTACTTATACACACTTGATGAGATCATGAAATCCTTTTGTGTGATAAATATCATCTCCCTGTCTAATGGTTGATCCAGTCACAATCTGAGAGATGTTATATTCAGTAGAATGTTTATCGTAAAATGTTTTATGTAAAACGTGTAAAATGCATGGTTGGTTTTATGTCCGTTAATATGAAGAAGTTTGAAGTCGTCTATAATTATTGTGGGTGAATGTAATGCCTCATGAGTAGGGTAGATAGAAAGATGAATTCTGAAGTTGTAGGTAGGAAGGTGGCTGAGCAGTGAAAAATGAATTAGGGCGCATCTTAGACAAATGAACCATAAAGTCGTAAGTGGGTAAACCATGAATTCGTTAGCAAGTTTACCTCCCAGTTGTGTGTGTTAGATGTATAATCCGGGAAGTTGCGTTTATTTTTGGTAGAAGAAAGATGAAGCTGTGTGTTTATGTTCTAGATGAACAGTGACGTTGTTTGTATGTTAGGTAGATAGCGAAGTTGTGTTTATGTTAGTAGATAGACAGCGAAGTTGTGTTTATGTTAGGTAGACGAACAATCAAGTTATGTGTATTTTAGGTTGATGAACCTTGACCTTGAGTCTTGTGTGTATGTTAGATAAAATGCACAGCGAAGTTGTGTATATGACAGGTAGATGAAAAGTGAAGGTGTATGTATGTTAGGTAGATGGTGAGTAAATGTTAGGTAGATAAACAGTGAAGCTGTGTGTAATCATTGTGTTAGGTAGATGGTGAGTAAATGTTAGGTAGATAAACAGTGAAGGTGTATGTATATTAGGTAAATGGTGAGTAAATGTTAGGTAGATAAACAGTGAAGGTGTATGTATATTAGGTAAATGGTGAGGATATGTTAAGTATATAAACAGTGAAGGTGTATGTATATTAGGTAGATGGTGAGAGAATGTTGAGTAGATAAACAGTGAAGGTGTATGTATATTAGGTAAATGGTGAGGATATGTTAGGTAGATAAACAGTGAAGGTGTATGTATATTAGGTAAATTGTGAGTGAATGTTAGGTAGATAAACAGTAAAGGTGTATGTATATCAGGTAGATGGTGAGAGAATGTATATTAGGTAAATGGTGAGAGAATGTTAGGTAGATAAACAGTGAAGGTGTATGTATATTGGGTAGATGGTGAGAGAATGTTGAGTAGATAAACAGTGAAGGTGTATGTATATTAGGTAAATGGTGAAAGAATGTTAGGTAGATAAACAGTGAAGGTGTATGTACAGTATATTAGGTAAATGGTGAGAGAATGTTAGGTAGATAAACATTGAAGGTGTTTGTATATTAGGTAAATGGTGAGAGAATGTTTGGTAGATAAACAGTGAAGGTGTATGTATATTAGGTAAATAGTGAGAGAATGTTAGGTAGATAAACAGTGAAGGTGTATGTATATTAGGTAAATGGTGAAGGAATGTTAGGTAGATAAACAGTGAAGGTGTATGTATGTTAGGTAGACGAACAGTGAAAATATGTGCATTTTAGGTTGAAGAACCGTGTCGTGTGTATATTACGTAAGATACACAGCGAAGTTGTGTGAATGTCAGGTAGATGAAAAGTAAAGGTGTGTATATTATGTAGATAAACATTGAAATTGTGTTTATGTTCCCTGTTCATCTAAAGAGGGAATTTGTGAGTCAATTTGGTAGATGAACATTGAATGTGTTAAGTACATAAATATGAAATTGTGTGTACAAAAGGTAGATAAACCGTGAAGTTTTGTGAATTTTAGATAAATGAATAGTGAAGATGTTTGTGCGCTACGTAGATGATCAGTAGAGTTGTGTTTATATTAGTTACATGAATAGTGAAATCGTGTTTGTATTAGGTAGATGAATAATGAAGTTTTGTGTGTATGTTAGGTAGATGACCAGTAAAGGCGTGAGTTTGTTAGGTAGATGAACATTGAATTTGTGTGTATGTTAAGTAGATAAATATAACGTTGTGTGTATGTTAGGTACATTAATATATCGTTGTGTGTACTTTAGGTAGAAGAAAAATGGTGGAGAAAATATGTCACTGTTTATATTAACAGTAAAGTTATGTGTTTGTTAGGTAAATGAATAGCGAAGTTGTGTGTATGTTAGGTAGATGAACTGTGAAGTTGTGTGTATGTCAGGTAGATAAACAGTGAAGTTGTGTGCATGTCAGGTAGATGAACAGTGAAGTTGTATATATGTCGGGTAGATGAACAGTGAAGTTGTATGTATGTCGGGTAGATGAACAGTGAAGTTGCATGTATGTCAGGTAGATGAACAGTGAAGTTGTATGTATGTCAGGTAGATGAACAGTGAAGTTGTATGTTTGTCAGATAGATGAACAGTGAAGTTGTGTGTATGTTAGGTAGATGAACAGTGAAGTTGTATGTATGTCGGGTAGATGAACAGTGAAGTTATGTTTACGTTAGGTATATGAACCGTGAAGTTGTGTCTGGATTATGTTAGTGAATGTACTTTGAAGTTGGGTAGGGAGTGTGAACCTTGACCGGGTTTATAATCATTGTACAGTCTTATCAGGATGAACATTGAAGTTGAGTCTGGATTATGTTAGTGAGTGTACTTTGAAGTTGGGTAGAAAGTGTGAACCGTGACCGGGTTTGTAATCATTGTACAGTCTTATCAGGATGGTTTTCAGTTCTATGAATACTTGAAATTATTATTACGGAATATTGTATTTATTGTAGGTTTCTTTAGTGCTACTATATTTATGACAGACTTTACTAGGCTTAACAATTCTTAGTTTTGTCCACTCCTTCCTACTGATGATTTATGTGACTTGCTTGCAACTAATTGTATCGTCTCTCCTTTAGTTATCGTTATAATGTTACTATTATTCTTAAAATGTCTCATTTTTCAGTTGGAATTTTAGCCAAACCTTAGTATAGAATAACATTTTCTCTCTCCTTAATCCGCATAATAAAGGTCTTGACCATGAATTATGTTTCAGGGTCTAGTCTAGATGCTCGTTATTTTCAAAGATTCTTCTTGAGAGTTCTTAAAAAAGATAATTTTAAAAATAATTGTTTCTAGTAGCGCAGGTGCCTGTCAGAAATAATGTAGATACGGTTGTCTTGTGGAGTGAAAAGTACTGTTATAACTTACAAACATCTAGAGAATTTAGTTTTTGTCCCATAAACTAAACATTTACTTGAGTGCCTTTCACTGTTTACTCAACCTGTGCATAGTAAGTTCCAAGATATCCTTGCTGACTCTAAATGAAGATACTTAACATGAATGAGTCATCCCAATAAGCAGAAATGACCACAGACTCCTTGGTCAGTTCGAAGTATCTCCAGAAGGCATAGTGGACCAGTCGGCCTCCTCGCTAAGGTTGGAACATCCTCACCTCGCCAACTGGTTCCTGGCGTTTATAAATAGCACAGAGATGGCCCGGTTACAACTGCCTGCTTCCGTCACCATTCCTACGCAGGCTGTAAAATATGTAAAACTGTCAAATTATTCAAGTTGCATCACATTCTAAGGTTTATATTGCTGATCACCATAATATAGTTATGGAGTTTTTCTTCTTACTTTCAAGCGCTTGGTCCAAAAGATGTTTTTATGATACTTGACATTTAAATTCATTAACTCATAATACCTGATTCATACGTTTGAATGTGAATCTAAGTTACTCAAACTTCTGATCAACTTAGATACAAGCCTTCGATTTTAACATAACATTTACCTTCAATTATGGAGGAGACCCGTACACACCATTATTACCTCACGTGCATGGGCGGGTGATTGGATCAACGCCACTACACGTATTTGATAAATTAATTTCACCTTCGTTCGTGTATTGATTGGTGAGTGGTAGGGTCATTATCGCCTTACGTGTATAAGTGGATGGGCCGGCCATCATGTGTTTGGGAGGATGTTTTAGTTAACCTTTATTGGGGCTGTAACATCGGAGATGTGACACGTGCACAACGTGCATGATGCTTTTAGACTTAATTTACAATAACATTATATTCATGTTTAGATTCGGTCCAGCAGAGTAGATTTGTCACGTTCATAAGATGTAGTGAATACAATAGTAGTGGCTATGAGACGATAGGCCTATCTTTTCCACATACTGTTAGTTATTTGGATTTAAAATGTTGTTTCCGATGGGATTAAGTAGGATTGAATTTGATAGAAATTATCTTTTATTCGTGGCTTTTGGTTATTTTTCGTACACTTAATTAATTGATGTTTTTAAGACATGTCTCGCATAAGTTTGTACCGAAGACTAGATACGCTTATTCACACATCTGTCGATTGAAATTATTTATATTTATAGTATCATTGAATATTGACTATATAGTCAATGATGGTCAATTAGCAACTATAGGTGAGCCCAGTTATTGAATATTTCCGTCGTCTAGCTCACGTGGTAATGCGTGATACACCACCAGGGACTACCACTGTAGTTCTGATGAACAATATCCACAGAGAAATAACAGACCAAATGTCTTAATTTATAGGGTGCACTATTTATTATTACTACAACATTATTCTTACTAATGATAATAATGAATAAAGTACTCAAACTCCAACCCCATCTTTATATTTTTTTACCAAACAAATACTTCGTATCCTTTGAGGTGTTGTTGATTAAACAATAGGCTTATAATTGTATCCAGAACTAAGGCAAATCATATTACAGGAGTAAAGTAAATGTGATTTAATAATGAAATTTATTAAACATTTAAGATGGCGCCATTTTGGAGTGGCTTTACGTAGAAACCTCTAGTTATTGATATTCTTCCTATTTTGTAAATATTCAACATAGCAATCCGACGATCGGGGTTCTCATTGGAACTTGTACTTACCTCTTCCGTATTCTATAATTCACCTGACATAAATTACTGCATATCATTTGCAGCTCCTGAAGAACTGATCAGCAACTTACTGAAGAAACACTCAAACATGATCTTAGAACCCTCGAAGAATATTTTAGAACCAGGAAGCTGAATCCTAACCCATCAAAAACCGAAGTAGCCTGCTTCCACCTAAGTGACAGACTGGATAATCGAAAATTAAACATCTTCCTAAATGGTGTAAAACTCCACCACAATGGTCGTCCACAGTACCTGGGAGGAACGTTAGATCGATAGCTGACGTTTAAAAGCCATCTTAAAAAAACAGCAGCTAAAATCCAAACCATGGCAAATGTATTACATCGAATTGCTGGAACAACTTGGGGAGCCAACGCACACGTCCTGCGTACTACTGCTTTGTCACTGGTTTATTCAGCTGCTGGATACAGTGCTCCTGAATGCTAAATAGCCGCACATACAAAAGTGATTGATGTCATAGATGTTAATAGAGCCATGATAGCTATTAGTGGTACTCTCATGGCAACACCACTTCCTTGGGACACGGTACTGTACATAATAGCTCATTATTTCTGGAGGAACTCCTCCATAAATAAGACGTCAGGAGGCACTACGTAAAGAATTCAATAAGATCTTGAATGCCCCGCACCTCTCCATTACCCAGGATCTCCCACGTCAGAACGGTCGCTTAAAATCTCTAAACCCACCTCTATGTACTGCTCCCCAGTTGAGCAGTTCAAATTTCTCGCCCAATACTACTAGCTGAGCCTTGGATACTACTCCTTAGCTTGGAAGCTTTGATGGACAAAATAAGTTCCTTATTAACGATCCGTCAATACCTGTAGGTGGAATGAACCTCCCTCGTAGGGAGTGGACATTATTGAATCGGTTTCGAACTCGAATGGGTAGATGTAACTACTGGAAATACAAATGGGAATTGACAGTAGATCAGTCATGTGATTGCGGGGAGTATATTCAAACAATGGATCACTGTTAGTTTTAGAGCGCTCCTTGTGCTGTTTTACGGAGGGATTAGCTGGCATAAATAGAATCGGTGAGGCAGGTCTTACTGGCTTGAATTTACCTTTGTGACCGGAGATCATTTGCTGTTTATTTATATCTTGGAGTTATTACAGTAATTATATCGTATCTAAATGAATTAATTTATACGCAATGGCATATTGTACCGGGTCGTTTTGACCGGTACATTTCGTTTTTTTCGTCGTTGTCTGCCGGGCTGCCTGAGACCGCTTTTGCCCGGCGATTCGCTTACTTTGGTGGCCGTTGGCTCGGACTCGGTCGTTCCGTGTTCCAGCCTTTGTCTGTCAGGTTGGCCGTCATTTTGTCTTTGGCTCTGCCTGTGGAGATACAATGATCGGCTAGAGACTCTAAAACTCCAGGGTCCTTGAGTAGGACGTTTCACCCTCAGCCTGTCGTCCGGGCAAAGTTCCACCTTCCACACTGCGAGCCTGGCCTGGGGACCATGTGATTGAGTGAGCTGTGCCCTCTCTGCCCTCCCTACCTCTTTGGGTAGAAGTCTTCAGTCCTCAGGTCAGTGCGTTCCATGTTGTTTTTCCCGGCGGCTGAGCTGGGGGTTTTGCTATTTATATTTATAAAAAACAAAAAAAGGTGAAATATAAAAAAAAAGAAAAAAATGTTTGTGGAACAATTTAATGTGGCCTAGGCCTAAAACTTGAACTGGACAAAGTGATTTATGAAACAGCCATGGGGACATATATATATATTTAAAATTTAAGAAAAAAGGAAAAAAACTTATGTTAATATTTATTGTTATTTATTTTAATTAGTTTATTTTGTTGTTATATTTTTTTAGAGTTTATTTTTGTTAGGTCCCTACCGTTATATTGTGTTGTTATTTATTTTTTATGCTTTAGGCCTAGTGATTTAGTTAGTTATTTATTTAGTTCGTGTTTGTATTATTGATGTCCGGGGATGATAGAACGGTACCGTGATATATATTTTTTTAAATTGTTTAATTTTTAAACTTTCACCAAAAGGGGATTATTGTGCTTTGCTTGACTTCTAATTCGGAGCTGCCCAGGGATTCCGGCTTACTCCCTGGCCCCGGTGGAATCATGGGATGTGGGCTAAATTGCCGGTTTAATTGTTGTGATCCAAAAGTTCTAAATTTTCACTTTTATTTGGGCATTAAATTTTTCTTACGTTTTGGGTGTCTCAGGCTAGGCTGCAGATAGGCCATGTAGTGGTTAATTTTGGTATGTGTAGCGTTAAGTGTTTCTGTAGCTTGTGTCATTATCTTGTTTATTTTAGAGTTGCTTGTTATTTATTTAAGTGAAATTGATATTGTAGCCTTCTGCCGTTTTGACGGATTAACTTTTGTTTGCTTGCAATAATAAATTAGTTTTGCTCAGCTGCCGAGTTTTATTTTGGACCCTCCAACTGCCACCCCTGATCCCATCGCTCGACTTGTTTTGAGCCATCCCCCAGTTGGCACGCTTTCCAGCTTTGGTGGGGGGGATGGGTCTCAATATATACACTAACTCTATTATTTTACAAGGCAATCTAAGCCTTTCTTAATCCTTGTTGATATGATTTATAAAGTACTATAACTATTTATATCTCAGAATGATCAACTTATTAAATGTTAATTTTCTGGCGTAATTCTTTTCTACCATGTCTGAAATAGTAGTTTACACTACTTAATCCGTCTATTCAAGATGGTTCTTTTCATGTGCCCCAACAAAGATATCATTCACTTTACGTGAAAGGTTGTGAAATGTATTTTTGGTATGTCCATTACTGTATCATAGTTCGTCAGCCTTTGGATGTGCCCTAACACGGACTGAGAGATGCTGCCAAGGTTGCAAGTTTGTTTCGTACAAGGTTGTGAAATGTATTTTTGGTATGTCCATTACTGTATCATAGTTCGTCAGCCTTTGGATGTGCCCTAACACGGACTGAGAGATGCTGCCAAGGTTGCAAGTTTGTTTCGTACAAGGTTGTGAAATGTATTTTTAGTATGTCCATTACTGTATCATAGTTCGTCAGCCTTTGGATGTGCCCTAACACGGACTGAGACATGCTGCCAAGATTGCAAGTTTGTTACGTGCAAGGTTGTGAAATGTATTTTTCGTATGTCCATTACTGTATCGTAGTTCTTCAGCCTTTGGATATGCTCTAGCACGTACTGAGAGCTGCTGCTAAGGTTGCAAGTTTGTTACATGCAAGGCTGTGAAATGTATTTTTCGTATGTCCATTACTGTTTCGTAGTTCTTCAGCCTTTGGATATGCTCTAGCACGTACTGAGAGCTGCTGCTAAGGTTGCAAGTTTGTTACGTGCAAGGCTGTGAAATGTATTTTTCGTATGTCCATTACTGTATCGTAGTTCTTCAGCCTTTTGATGTGCCCTAGCACGGAATGAGAGCTGCCGCTAAGGTTGCAAGTTTGTTACATGCAAGGCTGTGAAATGTATTTTTCGTATGTCCATTACTGTATCGTAGTTCTTCAGCCTTTGGATATGCCCTAGCACGGACTGAGAGCTGCTGCCAAGGTTGCAACTTGTTACGTGCAAGGTTAGGTACTCAAGGCATTTACTGACTGATTTAAATTTCTGTTACTTTCGCATTTGGCTTGTAGTAGAAGTCGTAATGCAAATAGTATTATGGCAAATGTGCGTTCGATGTATCTCGAAAAACTAACGATCTCGATTGATTTCAATATTAGTATGAATAAGTTGTTAGAATCATACTCTATCATTTTAAATATACATTTTTTTAATTTTAGATATATTAGTCTGACAGTTTCATTTTTGCGGGATAGTGCGGTAATTTCTAATCCAAGCTGATTGTTAGATTACTTTCGTTGAATATATGAACGAACATATATGCTTACTGTGGAAAATCAAATTCCGCTCGCCGTTGAGGCTGCAGTATACATACAGTAATTCTGTTATCTGTAAGACTAAAATGCTAAACATTGGAAATCAACCAATAGTATATCTCCATTGCTAGTCCTTTAAACAGTTTTTTGTTTTGCCGGCTTGAAAAATTATTAATCTATATATATAAAATCCAATGTAACTTATGTTTGTTTGTCTGTCTATCCTTTATGCGCTACCAAACCGTCCAGCCGATCGCCATAAAACTTGGGGAAGTTGTTCTATATACCCCAGGGAAGGTTTCTGTCCTATTCCCGGTTCTTTAATCCCTCAGGGCTCCATCCATTGGACTTCTAAAGTTTCAATGTTAATCAAATAGCAGGATGCATGAAGGTATAATAAGTCAAATATAAAAAGAATATCAGCTGTGGGTTTTAAATATGTCAAAATTATACTGTTTATATTTTTATGTTTTGATTTCTTGTGAAGCTATATTAATTGATTGATTTATTTGATTAACAGCTGTTAAATAAAAACAAATAGAATTAAATTGTGGTAGGCAAAACTTTCAAAATTAAAAATAATTGAGTACAGTAATAAACTACACAAAACATCAGCTGTTGTAAATGGATACTGTGTAAACTGAAAGGTTGCTGCACATTTCAATGATACAATCAAAACTCAATATTATGACCGGCGAAGCGGGCGGGTACAGCTAGTTTTTGAATAAATGTTAATTTTTTTGCCTATTGATATTCCGATTTGTTGGTCTTTTTAATCTATCTATTTATATCTCAATACCACTGTACTTGTATGGGTGGGTGGGTTAATACTACTGTACGTGTATGTGTGGGTGGGAGGGTCAATACCACAGTACGTGTATGGGTGGGTTGGTGGGTCAATACCACTGTACGTGTGTACGTGTATGGTTCGGTTCGTGGGTCAATACCATTTTTAGCGTTTTTTAGCTGTACGCCTAATAGTTTTAAGTAACGTGTGTCACAAATTTTTCAAATTTAAATTAAAATAAAAAAAATCACGCTTATCAATTAATATGCTCCATCACACACCCACAAAATAACACATCAAATATAATTTTATCATAAAATACGTAAAAAATTGGCCTTTTCGCCAACAATAGGTCGACCCCCCCTCCATATGTAGCACACTTTTACCGAGACTTCACTTACAAGATGCGTCATCCACCATTCGAAGGGAAGGAGTGGGAAGACTTAATAAAACGTTTACGGGTCTATCGAAGCTGTGAGCATGCATCAATGTCCATGCACGTTACTAGGTCTATCGAAACTGTGAGCATGCATCAATGTCCATGCACGTTACTAGGTCTATCGAAACTGTGAGCATGCATCAATGTCCATGCACGTTACTAGGCAGAAGGTTCTTAAAAATAACAATGCTTAGTTATTGTTATGGATAAGTATAGCCTACCTGAATGCAAGGTTGTAGGAGCGACAGTTTCCCACAGACTGATAAGGACTGGTGCTTCCAGGAACAAGGACGAGGCTGTGTCCAGCCACTGTGTCTGTCCGTTGTGTTAATGGCCATTTACACTTACCTAACCGCCATTGTAGCGAATCGGTGCAAAAATGATGCTGTATATGAGCGATCCGTTCCGTGTCCGCTGGGTTTTTAAGTTGATAATCCCGGTGTGTCGAAACCTCAGAACTTCCAGAAGGTTTGACCTTACCGTCGAAACACGTGAATGAAGGTTAAGTACAAACGGTAGTCAGTCTGATTAGTTGATGTTAATGTATCTAGTAAGGTCACACAAATAAATGTGAGAGTGACGGAGTGTTGAGATTGAATCAATATCAATACAGGCATGAACAACCATGCCAAGGGAACTTTGACGTCTGAATGGACAGGAGGAATAGGATGTAGAATACAACTGCGAAGGGTATCTACCACAACTTGCTAGCAGGCCTCAGCAGTTCAACGTCATCCACTTGATCTTCAAATGACGTGGAACCACAGATTGGTGGGTGGTTGGAAGCGACGCAACGTTGAGCCGTCGACTGGACCCATTCACTCGAAGCGTTTTCCTAGCGCTCTATTTTATATAACATTTTCTGAATATATACACATGTTTATTATATTCAGCAACATAATACATTATATAGAGCAGTCAACATTCAACAAATGCTCAATTTGTTTATATATTCTGAAGATACAACGTCTTTGATCTGACAAGTCGTTGGATCATCGAACTTCACATCGGTGGTACTGAAAAACTTTTCCTTCAGCACAAAACTCGTAAAACATTTTGTTTGTTCCAAAAGTAATACAGATATTTCTAAAAATGTTAAATTAAATATCGGTTTTAGAACAAATAATACTTAATACTGCTCCATAATAATAAATTCCAATGGCAAAGAAATTGTCAATTTAGGGCTGAAAACCCAACGTTTGTGTGGAATGGTGTTTACACGACATTGAACTTTTAAAAATGTTTATTGTTCAATAAAGTTTTTAACCAAAATGCTACGAACAAATCAAAATCCCAAAACACTGCTTTGCCATGGCCATTTTATATAAAAAATTACTGGAAGCAGTTTTTAGGCCTCGAAAATTAAGTAAACAACATTGTACTTTGTCTGTTTTGGTAGTCTAGATTGACCAATGTAACATTCTGAAGCCTCCTCTTCACTCGGGTAGACTCACTCACAGGTTGCGAGAGCAACTGCCCACCTGACGATGCTCTGACCCTGAAAATGACCGCTCGTTTCGTGCAGGTCGTCCTGCCTACAAATTTGATCTTTTACCAGAATTTTTAGACGATGCTCTATTTAAAGAATACCTTCTTAGAAGTGAATTACATATTAACTTACAAATTATAATTTGTATGACATATGTATGTATAAATATTTAGTTAAATAGTTTGTTTTAATAAACTATCAATCAATACATTACATCTCGTAAAATGGTTTTTAATTATAGATTAATGTTCCCAAAACCCCATAGCAAATAGTTCTTTAAAAAAACTGATTTTTGATAGATTACAAATTGGTAAACGTACACAACGTTGCCGGATTCTACTTTTTGGCATTTGGATACAGTTATAGCAACGATTAATACAGTCGAAAGAACTAATCAGTTATTGTTATGCTGTAATTAGTTTAGCCAATTTTTGTTTAGTTTAATTGCTTTGTAACCATATTATTATTATTATTATTATTTTAATATTGATATAGCCAATAACAATAATGCTAGTAATGCTGTAAATATAATTGCTTATGAAGCAGTGTATTAAAATCGCTGTGTAATATAATTTTGTTTATGACTTAGACACATAATTAAGCACGACATAGAAAGGTATGTACTTGTGGCTTGAAGGTTTTGTGAAGACAATATAACACTATTTCTGGCATCCTTTAAATGTATTTTCCAATATATTAATTTTTTACTCCCAAGTTGTTGTCTCTATCCTAGAAGCGCATTCATTTTAGTAATAAGTTGGTGTCAATCCACATAGCGCTTCCATTTTTCCTCTCGACATTGGTGCCTCCATCTACAATTCGCTTCCATTTTTCCTCCAAAGTTGGTGCCTCTATTCACATTGCGCTTACATTTTCCTCCCAAGTTAGTGTCTCTATCCACAATGCGCTTAATTATTCCTCCAAAGTTGGTGTCTCTATCCACAATTCGCTTCCATTTTCCTCCCAAGTTAGTGTCTCTATCCACACAGCGCTTACATTTCCTTCCCAAGTCGATGTCTCTGTCCACACGGCGCTTCCATTTTCCTCCCAAGTTAGTTTCTCTATCCACACTGCGCTTCATTTTTCCCTCCCAAGTTGGTGTCTCCATCCACACTGTGCTCTCCATATATTCTTGTAATGCTTACATCCATACCACGCACTCCATTCCCTGTGATCTTGGCCTTATTTTCATTGACCCAGATTGTATTAATAGTGTTGTGTAACCCTTCCATTGGTTTATCGTCAGTTACGTAACAGAAACACCAAGTTCATCGATTGTCTCGATGTCTGACTACGGATTATGCTGGGCTTTCCACTTCCTGATAAAACATTTGGACACTTATTGTTAAATAGGCCAAGTCTTTGGATTGTTGCTTAACTTTTATTATATATAATTTGAATTGTAGGTCTGTGACAAATCTTGTAATCCGTTTTTAACCATCCAAAGTGTAAAGTCCAAAGGCATAGTTTTAGTCTCCTTTTTAATGTCGCGTAGAATATTTCTAACAATTGTTCACATACCTTAAGTATAAAAATTAGCCTATTAGACATCAAAATATTCACAGTGCAAATCTACTCAATAATGAATCATTACAATGAGTTAGCTGAATTTATTTCAAAGATACCACATTAACATTTTTCTATTTTTTTTCCTTTTTTTAGCTTTATTATCATTGTATCATAATATAGGGCCTACCATGGTACAAGTATTTTTTTTTTACATGATACAAACATAAAATTTGAGGTTGTGTAGAGAAAAACATTTCTAGTTTGGATGGAAAGGTTTAACTCGCTCATTTAATTATAATATGAGCACATTTTTATAGCATACAACTAGCCTATGTAGATAGACTGCGAGTGAAAATAACGCTCCAAGATTGGAAAATCTAAAACTGTAATACAGAACTCAGATGTCACGTGTGAGTTGCGCAGGTGTCTCCTCGTAGTCTTCCGTCGGATCGAAAATTATTGTTTATCAAAATGTATGTAGACTATATACTAAACATCTTAGGTATACACTCAACATGGGTACCTTCGATTCAATTCAAACATATTTACATAAATATAAAGAAAATTATGGCTGTTTAAAAAAAATAATATCTACTTGTGGAATTGCTAAGGTCTTAGTTACAATGTAAGAGTTATTATGGTATGAATAACAGAATTTTGTTTTCTTTAGTCATTTATAGTTTATCGTGTTTAGTTAGTTTGTGTGAATTGTGTCTGCTATATTGTGTATATTCATTTGTGTTGATTAATCAAGCTTGATTGTGCTAATAATATTTCGTTACTCATTTTTGAAACTATTTCATTATTTTTCCGACAAAAATCAATATATCATTTGTATCATTGTTATTTTTTAAGCAGGAGCTTCACGTTAGCGGCTAATTAGTTATGATTGTGTACATATTTTATGTTATATTGTAATCAGTTGTTTATTTTACAATCAAACGAGCTAGGCTCAATTTTCTTTTCTTTTAATTGCAAGTTAAATTAAGTGTATCTTTTCTAGTGGCCACTTTACTAGCAACAGTGGCTAATAAATTTCCATTTTTTACTTTGTAAAACTTGTTATGTTACTTGCAGGAAAATAAATTCATTTATTCATTATTAATTTATTCATTGTATTACTTTTTAATTACGGAAAAACATCTACGGATTGCTCTACAGGAATTTCTGATTCTTATTACTGTAGTCGTATTTAACATTCAAGGTTATCTTGACTGTCATTCCCAAATTTATAATTGTTATTGAGTAACCTTGGTTTCGTTAAATAGGGTTATGGCCATTGTCTTGATATATATGTGATCTTTTAAAAACAGGCGGCCTTCAGTTGGCTTTAGTTCAAATTTAAATTTTCAATTGAATAAAAATACAAAATTAAAAAACAAAATTGTCAAAGACTTGTTTAAATTTTGAAAAACCTTTAATCTGAAATCTCTGTCAACTCCCTTCTAAGGCACCTTCGCCCCTTAGAAAAAACAGAAACAAACAAAAGATAAATGGCGATTTCCAATGTGCAGCACGACGAATTTCAAGTTGATCCCATAGCAATATCTTATCCTTACATATAAATTTAGCCAACCAAAATTAAGAGGAGCTAACAATAATTCAGACCACTACCTAATTGGAATTAAATTAAAAGCCCCACAAGGTTTTAATATTAAATATGAAATGCTAAATATTTTGACGTAGTAAAAACCACACCAGCATTTGCGACTGAACTTGACAAAAACAGATAGACAAATATGCAAGAACTAAAAGAAAAACTATTCAAACTGCTAATAAGAGAAACCTGTTAAAAAAAGACGGATCCCACCTTCCCTTAAATATAAGGTGATAATGACCCTTTCACCCACCCATACACTCACAGTGGCAACGGACCTCCCGCCCACCCATACACATAACGTCGTAATGGCCCTCCATCCAAACATACATACACGTACAGTGGTAATTGGATTGGTAATGAAATTAGAATTTGAAAAATCACGAAAAGGAAAAGAATTATTAAATGTTCATTCTCTTGAAAATTTCAATGAAACAAAAATTCTATTAAATCAAGATTTCAACCCTAATTGCTGAATTTTTTTAGGGTTATGGCCACCTATTGGAAGAAATGTATGTTAAAATATTAACATACATACACGTACAGTCGTAATGACCCTCCCATCCAAACCATACATACACGTACAGTGGTAATGACCCTCCCATCCACCCATACTGCCCGTACAGTGGTAATGACCCTCCCATCCACCCATACTACCCGTACAGTGGTAATGACCCTCCCATCCAACCATACTACCCGTACAGTGGTAATGACCCTCCCATCCAACCATACTACCCGTACAGTGGTAATGACCCTCCCATCCAACCATACATACACGCACAGTCATAATGTCTCTTCCATCCACCCACACATACACGTACAGTGGTAATGACCCTCCCATCCAACCATACTACCCGTACAGTGGTAATGACTCTCCCATCCAACCATACATACTCGTACAGTGGTAATGACCCTCCCATCCAACCATACATACACGTACAGTCGTAATGACCCTCCCATCAAACCAAACATACACGTACAGTGGTAATGACTCACCCACCCAACCATACATACACGTACAGTCGTAATGACCCTCCCATCCAACAGTACTACCCGTACAGTGGTAATGACTCTCCCATCCAACTATTCATACCCGCACAGTGGTAATGACCCTTCTCCTCTCCTGTAGACAGTATACAGTAGTGGTATTAATGAGTCAGTGTTAGACTGCAATGGGTCATGACTGTGAAGCTGCACAAAAGTCTAGGTATGTCTCCAGAAGCTACAGTAGTAAAAAAATGAGAGTTAATACAATACATTTTACTTATAAGGAAAAAATCGTATAAATTAATTCTACTGATTAAAACAATACACGAAAGTTCCAATTTTTAGCTATGAAAGAAGACATTCTAAGAAATTCTAGAAGACATTTACAATCAATATAACTAAAAAAGAAGGTATAGAAAAGAAAATAGTTATTTTCACCCCTAAAAGTAAAGAAAACGTTCAGGAAACTAAACTATTTCAACAATTTTGTAATGGTCTAGAATCAACTATACATTCTTTAGAATTCCTACCCAGATTATAAAGAAACAGAAGAAATTGAAATAATTTACAAATTAAAACACTTGAAAACAATATAGCATGAAGTGACCATGGAACCGCAGCAAAATATTTAGTCAGGTTGTTAGTACTGTATTATAAGTTATTCAAAAACGACTCTGGCTAATAGTAACAGAAAATTGAGGAATGCCAGGCCGGTTTTAGGCGAAACAGATCCCATCCACAATAAATTCCAATCAAGAACTGAAAATACACTTATATACAATTTGAAATGTTAAGTTACATTCTACGGCCATATCAAGAGAATGGAAACCACTAGGTTAACAAATAAAATTGAAGTAGGGTATCATTTGTAAACATTAAAATTGATTGGTATTGATAAAAGAAGGTTTAAAAGCGGCAGCCATAAACACAAACTGACATTTCATAAATGAACACTTTCAGTCCATAATTGGCTGTAAAGATGGTCAGAGATGGCAGGTAAAAGAACCAGAACAACTGATAAACACATTGGAAGAAAGAACCAGAACAACTGATAAACGTAGTGGAAGAGAGAACTAGAGCAGCTGGTGAACCCAGTGGAAGAAAGAACCAGAACAACTGATAAACGTAATGGAAGAGAGAACTAGAGCAGCTGGTGTACCCAGTGGAAGAAAGAACCAGAACAACTGGTGAACCTATTGGAAGAAAGAATCAGGACAACTGGTGAACACATCGGAAGAAAGAACCAGAGCAACTGGCGAACCTAGTGGAGGAAAGAACCAGAACAACTGGTGAACCTAGTGGAAAAAAGAGATATCATTCCAAAGTAATTAAAAAAAACCAGAGCAACTGGTGAACCTAGTGGAAGAAAGAACAAGAACAACTGGTGAACCTAGCGGAAGAAAAAACCAGAACAACTGGTGTACCCAGTGGAAGAAAGAACCAGAACAACTGGTGAACCTATTGGAAGAAAGAACCAGGATAACTGGTGAACACATTGGAAGAAAGAACCAGAAAAACTGGCGAACCTAGTGAAAGAAAGAACCAGAACAACTGATAAACGTAGTGGAAGAGAGAACTAGAGCAGCTGGTGAACCCAGTGGAAGAAAGAACCAGAACAACTGATAAACGTAGTGGAAGAGAGAACTAGAGCAGCTGGTGTACCCAGTGGAAGAAAGAACCAGAACAACTGGTAAACACATTGGAAGAAAGAACCAGAACAACTGATAAACGTAGTGGAAGAGAGAACTAGAAAACTAGAACAGCTGGTGAACCCAGTGGAAGAAAGAACCAGAACAACTGATAAACGTAGTGGAAGAGAGAACTAGAGCAGCTGGTGAACCCAGTGGAAGAAAGAACCAGAACAACTGATAAACGTAGTGGAAGAAAGCACCGGAACAACTGATAAACGTAGTGGAAGAGAGAACTAGAGCAGCTGGTGAACCCTGTGGAAGAAAGAACCAGAACAACTGATAAACGTAGTGGAAGAGAGAACTAGAGCAGCTGGTGAACCCAGTGGAAGAAAGAACCAGAACAACTGATAAACGTAGTGGAAGAAAGAACCAGAACAACTGATAAACACATTGGAAGAAAGAACCAGAACAACTGATGAACCTAGCGGAAGAAAGAACCAGAATAACTGGTGAATCTAGTGGAAGAAAGAACCAGAACAACTGGTGAACCTAGTGGAAGGAAGAACCAGAACAACTGATAAACGTAGTGGAAGAGAGAACTAGAGCAGCTGGTGTACCCAGTGGAAGAAAGAACCAGAACAACTGGTGAACCTATTGGAAGAAAGAACCAATACAACTAGTGAACACATTGGAAGAAAGAACCAGAGCAACTGGCAAACCTAGTGGAGGAAAGAACCAAAACAACTGGTGCACCTAGTGGAAAAAAGAGATATCATTCCAAAGTAATTAAAAAAAATACCAGAGCAACTGGTGAACCTAGTGGAAGAAAGAACAAGAACAACTGGTGAACCTATTGGAAGAAAGTGAACCTATTGGAAGAAATAACCAGGACAACTGATAAACCCAGTGGAAGAAAGAACCAGAACAACTGGTGAACCCAGTGGAAGAAAGAACCAGAACAACTGGTGAACCCAGTGAAAGAAGAACCAGAACAACTGGTGAACCTATTGGAAGAAAGAACCAGGACAACTGGTGAACCCAGTGGAAGAAAGAACCAGAACAACTGGTGAACCCAGTGGAAGAAAGAACCAGCACAACTGGTGAACCTATTGGAAGAAAGAACCAGGACAATTGGTGAACCTAGTGGAAGAAAGAGAACTTATTCCAAAGTAG
The DNA here is from genome assembly GCA_035578905.1 of Stictocephala bisonia. Lineage (NCBI taxonomy): Eukaryota > Metazoa > Arthropoda > Insecta > Hemiptera > Membracidae > Stictocephala > Stictocephala bisonia. Next base: position 544,442 of record JAQJVL010000105.1, read on the forward strand.
AAACTAGTGAACCTAGTGGAAGAAAGAGATTTCAATCCAAAGTAATGAAAAAGTCTCAGACATTAAGTAAAGCCAACACATCAAAACAGCGTTGATTGTACGTCTCGTAATATCTAGGTACAGTGGGTCCTTGGGCGTGTAACAATAAAAATGAAAGTAACACAGATAGCCAATCAGATTTTGTTATGTCGTGTAACGTAAAAAGATTGCTTGATTTTTTTTTAAATAGACTGTTTCCGATTGAGTTAACTTTAGCGTTTTCTTAATCTCTTAAGTTAATTCGCAAACTGATATGGTATGGTATAATAACATTTATGAAATAATTAATTTACACGAGGCAATGTTGCAATTTTTGAAAATACCATCTTTATATCACACATAAACCTTTTGTTAGTATATTTCATATTCCTCATTACTAAAACTGCAGATAAATCTAAACTTGTCCAATCAAAAAAATTCCTCAGCCCATTTAAGGTTACCGAACAAATTAACAATGTGGTATGCAGACAAGTGATTTTGACTAAAGTATTTTATTTTAACATAAAATATTATCTATATAACACTTTATTTAATTACCACTACATTAGTGTTTACATACATATATATTCAGTGCAAGCCGCGCCGCCATTGCATCAGGCGTGGATCTGATAACACGGTGCTGATATCTACTGTTAAACGCTGATAAGGGAAAGACCTGTGCGGGGCTGTCTGTTTGTAATCGCTCTGTCAGATTGCATCAGCGCCGAGGCAGGGATATACGTCAGATGGGGAAATTACTTATCGTAATGGTTTTATTATTGAACATCTCCTATTGATAACAATAACATATTCAAATAGCCTTGCGGTGTAACCTGACAATGAATTCATTATTTTACAATGTAGTCATTCAATTAGATTTTTTTAAATTGACCAAACCTAACATGTTGAGTATATTGCTTAAATTTATATTGTGTTAGTATATTCCAGATTGCAGTGTTTATTATAATTACAAATTGAGGTGCATAGCTATCCATGTACCAAAGATGAACGTCTAGCCATCTTGTTGATTTTATTTACTTAACACGTAATATAAAACAAGGCGGTGTACTCCAAAAATAGTTTCGCTATTTATAATCGGAATAATCCTAACGGACTGTTGTTAATTTTAATTGTAAAGTGTGAAGATTTGTCTCTTTGGCCAATCTTATTTCCGGAAGATAATTGTAAGTCCAAGAAATTAAGTGCTTATTACTTTTGCAAGTGAATACAATAGTGGCTTCTATCGCAACCAGAAACACCCAGAAATAATCGCTCCTAGGCAGCAATTTATTGGAGTTTTATCCAAACAATTCTAGCTTGCCACTTAAAAGCTAGTGGCAACAGTAAATAATTAATTGCTGACATTATTAACTGTAGTCGTCTAGTCCGGTTCTTTACAACCCGGACCGTGGTACTTTCAAAATATGATGGTTACTCTTGGCCAACGGAGATAGCAAACGTTAAATTTGTTTAATTAAGATTCTTTGGCCTCCTATACTACATACAACAGTCATTTATTGGCTGCCACAGTCAAAAATCCAATACTTAATATTGTATACCACACATCCTACTAGTACAATGGATAGATGGCACGTTGCAGCACAAGTTGGATGAGTCCTGCACTCCACGTGCTACAGTCATAAAGTTGGCCTGTTGCAGGCTAAATTTAGGAATCCTCCACTTCACATCCCACAGTCACAAAGAAGGCCTGTTGCAGGCCAAGTTTAGGAATCTTCCACTTCACATACCACAGTCACAAAGAAGGCCTGTTGCAGGCCAAGACAGATCAATTAGGAATCCTTCACTCCACAATACAGTCACAGAGAAGGCATGTTGAGGGCCAAGACAGATCATTTAGGAATCCTCCACTCCAAAGCCACAATCACAAAGAAGGCTTGTTGCAGTACAAAACAGATCATTAGAAATTCTCCATTACAAATGCCACAGTGACAAAGAAGGCTTTTGCAGGCCAAGACAGATCATTTAGGAAAGCCTCACCTCACAAGCCACAGTCACAAAGAAGGCCTGTTGCAGGCTAAATTTAGGAATCCTCTACTTCACATCCCACAGTCACAAAGAAGGCCTGTTGCAGGCCAAATTTAGGAAACTTCCACTTCACATACCACATTCACAAAGAAGGCCTGTTGCAGGCCAAGACAGATCAATTAGGAATCCTTCACTCCACAATCCAGTCACAGAGAAGGCCTGTTGCAGGCCAAGACAGATCAATTAGGAATCCTTCACTCCACAATCCAGTCACAGAGAAGGCCTGTTGCGGACCAAGACAGATCATTTAGGAATTCTCCACTCCACAAGCCACAGTCACAAAGAAAGCTTGTTGCAGGCCAAAACAGATTATTTAGGAATCCTCCACTCCAAAGCCACAATCACAAAGAAGGCTTGTTGCAGTACAAAACAGATCATTAGAAATTCTCCATTACAAATGCCACAGTGACAAAGAAGGCTTTTGCAGGCCAAGACAGATCATTTAGGAAACCCTCACCTCACAAGCCACAGTCACAAAGAAAGCTTGTTGCAGGCCAAAACAGATTATTTAGGAATCCTCCACTCCAAAGCCACAATCACAAAGAAGGCTTGTTGCAGTACAAAACAGATCATTAGAAATTCTCCATTACAAATGCCACAGTGACAAAGAAGGCTTTTGCAGGCCAAGACAGATCATTTAGGAAACCCTCACCTCACAAGCCACAGTCACAAAGACGGCTAGTTGCAGGCAAAGACAGAACATTTTAGCTCACTCCGCCCCACACAGTACAGTCACAAAGTATGTATAAGTGACAAGTTTCAAGACAATACAGGATATTATTTATGATCCCTCCGCCCAACACAGTACAGTCACAAGGTATGTATGAATGACAAGTTACAAGACAATATAGGATATTATTTATGATCCCTCTGCTTCATAAGTTATGTGTAAACGTCAAGTTACTTGACAATATAGGATATTATTTATTATCCCTTCGTTCCACACAGTACAGTCACAAGGTATGTATGAATGACAAGTTACAAGACAGTATAGGATATTATTTATTATCCCTTCGCCCCACACAGTATAGTCACAAGGTATGTATGAATGACAGTTACAAGACAATATAGGATATTATTTATTATCCCTTCGCCCCACACAGTATAGTTACAAGGTATGTATGAATGACAGATACAAGACAATATAGGATATTATTTATTATCCCTTCGCCCCACACAGTACAGTCACAAGGTATGTATGAATGACAAGTTACAAGACAATATAGGATATTATTTATTATCCCTTCGTTCCACACAGTACAGTCACAAGGTATGTATGAATGACAAGTTACAAGACAGTATAGGATATTATTTATTATCCCTTCGCCCCACACAGTACAGTCACAAGGTATGTATGAATGACAAGTTACAAGACAATATAGGATATTATTTATGATCCCTTCGCCCCACACAGTACTGTCATGAGGATTGGATGAATGACAAGGGGGCACCCGAGGTGCGACATGGACTACCTGAGGGTCATAATTGGACACTCGAGGTACAACATGCAGCGAAAGAGAACCCAAAACTAACACTCGAGGTGCGACATGGCGAGTTAGTACCACCGTACGTGTATAGGTGGGTGAGTGGGTTAGTACCACCGTACGTGCATAGGTGGGCGGGTGGGTTAGTACCACCGTACGTGTATAGGTGGGCGGGTGGGTTAGTACCACCGTACGTGTATAGGTGGGCGGGTGGGTTAGTACCACCGTACGTGTATGGGTGGGCGGGTGGGTTAGGTTAGGTTAGGTTAGGTTGAAAATATACACGTAATAAATCAATCAACAGTCGAACAATTTTGTTGTTTCAAAGCCTCACAGAAAATTTTGCTTAGTTCCAAAAATATATATTCCAAAATATATATATATATATATATATATATATATATATATATATATATATATATATATATATATATATATATATATATATATATATATATATATATATATATATATATATATATATATATATATATATTTATGGACACAGAGAAAGAGCGCGTCTACAACCCCGCAACCCTTCGCCGGGCTACCTGAGGTGGCATGTCGCACCTCGAGTGCCAGTTTTATGGCCCTTTGGGTCGCTGGGATTAACACAGGTAGTCCATGTCGCACCTCGAGTGCCACCAATGACAATATATACAAGATTGATTGTCTAAATGATTTTTGAAATATGACTAAACTATTTCTAAGACGTTTTACTATTGATTGTCTAAATGAGTTTAAAGATGTAAACGTTGTAAAACATGATATAGGATGTAATTTTTCAGTAGATCGTGTTCATTATAGATATCTGCTTATTATTATATATGCAATATTTCTAATTATTAAGGGGCCATACAATTTTCTTGTGGATTGATATGCCTTTTAAAAACGCCAGTCCACGTACTAAGTCTATTTGAGATGATTCTGAACGTCCTAAACACCGATGAAATGAAAGGGTGGTAAAAAATAGCGGCGGTGGAAAGTTCCAGAAGGAACCGCATTCCTTTTTACAATAGTTGTCAATAACCGTTAGGTCCAGTAGGGTTTGGTAGAAAGAGGGGTCCAGACGGAGTTTAAGAAGCCGACAAAAAAGAAAAGTACCTCGCACCCGCGGTGGAACATAGAACCATTTTTGGATGACAGGTAGGGTCCCTAAGGTGTCTCTCTTTTGTATGTGTGTTTTAGGCCATCGGCAGCCAAAACAGTTTTTGCAGTCCTTTTAACAAGTAAAGTTTCACCAAGAAATGAATGGTCATTTGTCGGGCGAAACCAATGCCTAGGGACCGAACTATTTCATCTAAATTCGTAGGGCACGACTATTATTTATTTGTTGATTTACCGTGTTTAAAAGATTATTATCTTTTTTAAATAAATAACAATTTATGAATTTTAATCTTTTAAAGCAACGGACAAAGTCATACACTTCTCTTAGTATTCAGTTTTAAGGAAAATAACAATGAAAGTAGTATGTAACTAATTACTAGCGAACAGTCTTGTTTGGGAACAATGGAGGGAGGTGTTGGCATCCTGGGGACGGGGTGGGAAGATTATAGTTTGGGAACAATGGAGGCAGGTGTTGGCATCCTAGGGACGGGGTGGGATGATTATAGTTTGCAAACAATGGAGGCAGGTGTTGGCATCCTGGGGACGGGGTGGGAAGATTATAGTTTGGAAACAATGGAGGGAGGTGTTGGCATCCTGGGGACGGGGTGGGAAGATTATAGTTTGGAAACAATGGAGGGAGGTGTTGGCATCCTGGGGACGGGGTGGGAAGATTATAGTTTGGGAACAATGGAGGGAGGTGTTGGCATCCTGGGGACGGGGTGGGAAGATTATAGTTTGGAAACAATGGAGGGAGGTGTTGGCATCCTGGGGACGGGGTGGGAAGATTATAGTTTGGGAACAATGGAGGGAGGTGTTGGCATCCTGGGGACGGGGTGGGAAGATTATAGTTTGGAAACAATGGAGGGAGGTGTTGGCATCCTGGGGACGGGGTGGGAAGATTATAGTTTGGAAACAATGGAGGGAGGTGTTGGCATCCTGGGGACGGGGTGGGAAGATTATAGTTTGGGAACAATGGAGGGAGGTGTTGGCATCCTGGGGACGGGGTGGGAAGATAAATAAATAAATAAATAAATTCTTTATTGCATGAATACAATTAACAATTGTGTTGCAAAAGTCAAATTTGTTTTAGCCTAAAACACTCACATACAATCGGACACATTCATACATACATCTTGCACATGCATCATACATTCACACACTTGACACCAGAATTGCATGATAGGGTGTTTACTGATTGTCCCAGCGGCTTTGAAAGAATTCTTCAACTGAATAAAAAGCACTTTCCACCAAAAGGTATTTCAAACGTCTTTTGAACAAATTCAGGCTTTGATTTTTAATTTGTTCAGGGAGCAAATTGATTATGTTTACACCCACTTGTGATGGCAGACGCTTGAAAGCTGCGCTTCTATGCCTCTGCGTTCTGTAATTATTCCTCCCTCTAGTTTCATAAGAGTGAACATCCCTGCCGCGCGTCAAAGTGCACTTTGACTTGCAGTACAGGGCGACCTCCAATATATAGAGGCAGGGTAGGGTCAATAATCTAAGCTCCCTAAATGCTTCTCGACACGACTCTCTGAAGTTTAATTTTAAAATAGTTCTGACAGCTCTTTTTTGAAGTCTAAATACCCTTTCCAGCTTGTATTTAGAACAACTACCCCAAAGTCTTATACCATAGGCTAAGTGGGTATGGATCAAGCCATAATATGCAAGTTTTAAGACTTCCAGGGAGCAGAATTGTGCCAGGTTGCGCAGAGCAAAAATGCCCGAGTTAACTCTAGCACACACACTGTCAATGTGAACGTCCCAAGTCAACCCTTTGTCAAGGTGTATTCCAAGGAACTTTGTGGACTCTGTTTCCTCTAAGAGTACATCATCCACCATTACTGTAATTTGATTCTGTTCAAAGTGTTGAGACTGACAAAATTTTATGAAATTTGACTTAGAATTGTTTGTTTTCAGGCCCATTTTATTAAAATGTTGAATGCATTGATTCAGATCAATAAATGATTTTACTTCTAAATCACGTGATGATTCATCTATCTCACAAAGAGTCGTGTCATCAGCGTACTGAATAACTTTTCCGAACTGAATTGAAGATTTTAGACCATTTATATATAGATTAAACAAAACTGGACCAAGGATTGAACCCTGTGGGACACCTTGGGTAATAAGTGTTTTGCCTGACAGGGCATTCTCAACCTGTACACACTGGATCCTGCCTGTAAGGTATGACGAGACCCATTTGTGTGACAAACCTCGAACGCCAAAAGACTCCAACTGGTGCAACAGTGTCTCATGCTGCACACAGTCAAAGGCTTTGGAGAGATCAAGAAATATGCTAAGCACATGTTCTCTTCTCTCCAATCCATCGACAACGAGCTCTATAAGATTTGTAACTGCATCGACAGTTGACTTGTTTTTCCTGAAACCATATTGTTCAGGATCTAGAATGTCATAGTGTGGAAGAAAATTTTCCAACTGTGCAAGAAAATTTTTTTCAAAAACCTTGCTGATGGCGGGCAGAATTGAAATAGGACGATAATTGCTGATTATGCAAGGATCGTCCTTTTTAAAAATTGGAACGATTTTTGCTGTTTTCATGATGTCTGGAAAGGTCCCCGTTTCAAATGAAATGTTAACAAGTTTGGTTAGTGGCATCAACAATTGCTTATAGCATTGTTTAAGCAACCAAACTGAAACGCCATTAATATCGCATGATTTCTTTGAGCTAAGTCCCTGCATGACCCGAGCCACCTCGTTCTCATCAACAGGGGTCAACACCATAGACGTCACTGGCGATCGAAAACCTTGTGGATGATTAGTAGGTCCCGTGAGATTAGAGTTAGAGTCGGCCTCAAAACTAAAGTACTTGTTGGATAAATTAGCAACAGTCTCAGGATCTTTTCTCTTTATGTCACTGTCGTATATTGTTATTGACTTGGATTTTTTTGAGAATTTTGAAATCGTTGATGAGTTATTAATTATGGTCCAAGCAGTTTTTGAAAAATTTTCACTGAACTTTAAAGTTTTTTCAATGTCATACGCCTTCGCGGCCTTTATGACCTGTCTATACACTCTTCTATAATTTCTAAAAAAATGTTTAAAACGCTCGTTTTGTGTGCGAATGAAGATCGAGTGATAGAATTTGATTTTCTCTCTTGAGATCAAAATCCCTTTGGTGACCCATGAACTTTTCTTTCGACCTTGAGCTTTTTTAAAACATTTAAAGGGACATGCCATGTTTAGATAGTAAATCAAACGATCATTGAATGCATTGTACATCGCATTTGCATCATTATAATGATTGAGGAAAGTCCAGGATTCACACTCAAGAAAGTTTTTAAGATTTACAATGTTATGGTGACGAGTGAGTCTACGGTTCTGGGGCTTTGAGGTTTCGAAATCCAGAGAACAACCAGTGACCGTAACCTCCTGAGCAAAATGATCCGATATGGCCGCGTCAAGTACAGATACCTCAGCATTCAAAATATTTGTGATAACGTTGTCGATGGATGTTTTTGGTGTGCCTGATATTCGAGTTGGAGAATTCACAGACCAATTTAGACTAAAAGAGTTTAAAATATCGCGGAGCCGCTGGGTTAGAGGGTGTGAGTGGTTTAAAACATTAATATTAAAATCCCCCATGATTAAAAATTTAGATTGCCCTTTGTTGACAAAATTTAAAAGTGTTTCAAACTTTTCAAAGAAAGCGTCAGCACAACCATTAGGAGATCGATACAATCCAATAATATTGATTTTTCCATGCTGCTTTGAGTTGATTTTAATGCCTTCGACCTCAAAATCAAGTTCAGATGTGTAACTAATTTTTATTTGCTGAAATTTGATATGATTTTTTACAAAAATTGCTACACCACCCCCTCTATAATGTTTTCGATTATAAACACTGGCCAATTCAAAGTTTTTAATTTTGAAAAGATTTATATTTTCATGCGTAAAACCATGCTCAGAGACAATTAATATATCTGGCTCTAGCTCATCGCACAGGAGATCCAGTTCATCTACCTTCTTAGTAGCTGTTTGAGCATTTAAATGGATTAGTTTTATTGTTTTATTTTCAAATTTTGAATTTTGGTTGGTTAATTTTGATTTGCAATCTGGTGTCCCTACCCTGTTTTTAATTTTATTGGTATACAAAGGTTTTTTTGATGATGTACACTTGGGTTAAAACTATTTCTGGTTGATCCTTGGGTGATGGCTTCGGAGTAGGTGTTGTAAAGTAAGCTGTAGGGTTCTGGCACTGATGGGGCAGATGGCTGAGGTAGAGTAGAGCTGGAGGACTTAACGGCAAAGATTATAGTTTGGGAACAATGGAAGGAGCAGTTGGCATCCTGGGGACGGGGTGGGAAGATTATAGTTTGGGAACAATGGAGGGAGGTGTTGGCATCCTAGGGACGGGGTGGGAAGATTATAGTTTGGGAACAATGGAAGGAGCAGTTGGCATCCTGGGGACGGGGTGGGAAGATTATAGTTTGGGAACAATGGAGGGAGGTGTTGGCATCCTGGGGACGGGGTGGGAAGATTATAGTTTGGGAACAATGGAGGGAGGTGTTGGCATCCTGGGGACGGGGTGGGAAGATTATAGTTTGGAAACAATGGAGGGAGGTGTTGGCATCCAGGGGACGGGGTGGGAAGATTATAGTTTGGGAACAATCGAGGGAGGTGTTGGCATCCTGGGGACGGGGTGGGAAGATTATTGTTTGGGAACAATGGAAGGAGCAGTAGGCATCCTGGGGACGGGGTGGGAAGATTATAGTTTGGGAACAATGGAGGGAGGTGTTGGCATCCTGGGGACGGGGTGGGAATATTATAGTTTGGGAACAATGGAATCAGGAGTTGGCATCCTGGGGACGGGGTGGGAAGATTATAGTTTGGGAACAATGGAAGGAGCAGTTGGCATCCTGGGGACGGGGTGGGAAGATTATAGTTTGGGAACAATGGAGGGAGGTGTTGGCATCCTGGGGACGGGGTGGGAAGATTATAGTTTGGGAACAATGGAGGGAGGTGTTGGCATCCTGGGGACGGGGTGGGAAGATTATAGTTTGGAAACAATGGAGGGAGGTGTTGGCATCCAGGGGACGGGGTGGGAAGATTATAGTTTGGGAACAATCGAGGGAGGTGTTGGCATCCTGGGGACGGGGTGGGAAGATTATAGTTTGGGAACAATGGAGGGAGGTGTTGGCATCCTGGGGACGGGGTGGCAAGATTATAGTTTGGAAACAATGGAGGGAGGTGTTGGCATCCTGGGGACGGGGTGGGAAGATTATAGTTTGGGAACAATGGAAGGAGCAGTTGGCATCCTGGGGACGGGGTGGGAAGATTATAGTTTGGGAACAATCGAGGGAGGTGTTGGCATCCTAGGGACGGGGTGGGAAGATTATAGTTTGGGAACAATGGAGGGAGGTGTTGGCATCCTGGGGACGGGGTGGGAAGATTATAGTTTGGGAACAATGGAGGGAGGTGTTGGCATCCTGGGGACGGGGTGGGAAGATTATAGTTTGGGAAGAATGGAGGGAGGTGTTGGCATCCTGGGGACGGGGTGGGAAGATTATAGTTTGGGAACAATGGAAGGAGCAGTTGGCATCCTGGGGACGGGGTGGGAAGATTATAGTTTGGGAACAATGGAGGGAGGTGTTGGCATCCTGGGGACGGGGTGGGAAGATTATAGTTTGGGAACAATGGAAGGAGCAGTTGGCATCCTGGGGACGGGGTGGGAAGATTATAGTTTAGGAACAATGGAGGGAGCAGTTGGCATCCTAGGGACGGGGTGGGAAGATTATAGTTTGGGAACAATGGAGGGAGGTGTTGGCATCCTGGGGACGGGGTGGGAAGATTATAGTTAAGAAACAATGGAGGGAGGTGTTGGCATCCTGGGGACGGGGTGGGAAGATTATAGTTTGGGAACAATCGAGGGAGGTGTTGGCATCCTAGGGACGGGGTGGGAAGATTATAGTTTGGGAACAATGGAGGGAGGTGTTGGCATCCTAGGGACGGGGTGGGAAGATTATAGTTTGGGAACAATGGAGGGAGTTGTTGGCATCCTGGGGACGGGGTGGGAAGTTTATAGTTTGGGAACAATGGAGGGAGGTGTTGGCATCCTAGGGACGGGGTGGGAAGATTATAGTTTGGGAACAATGGAGGGAGGTGTTGGCATCCTAGGGACGGGGTGGGAAGATTATAGTTTGGGAACAATGGAGGGAGGTGTTGGCATCCTGGGGACGGGGTGGGAAGATTATAGTTTGGGAACAATGGAAGGGGCAGTTGGCATCCTGGGGACGGGGTGGGAAGATTATAGTTTAGGAATAATGGAGGGAGCAGTTGGCACCCTAGGGACGGGGTGGGAAGATTATAGTTTGGGAACAATGGAGGGAGGTGTTGGCATCCTGGGGACGGGGTGGGAAGATTATAGTTTGGGAACAATGGAGGGAGGTGTTGGCATCCTGGGGACGGGGTGGGAAGATTATAGTTTGGTAACAATGGAGGGAGGTGTTGGCATCCTGGGGACGGGGTGGGAAGATTATAGTTTGGGAACAATGGAAGGAGCAGTTGGCATCCTGGGGACGGGGTGGGAAGATTATAGTTTGGGAACAATGGAGGGAGGTGTTGGCATCCTGGGGACGGGGTAGGAAGATTATAGTTTGGGAACAATGGAAGGAGCAGTTGGCATCCTGGGGACGGGGTGGGAAGATTATAGTTTGGGAACAATGGAGGGAGGTGTTGGCATCCTAGGGACGGGGTGGGAAGATTATAGTTTGGGAACAATGGAAGGAGCAGTTGGCATCCTGGGGACGGGGTGGGAAGATTATAGTTTGGGAACAATGGAGGGAGGTGTTGGCATCCTGGGGACGGGGTGGGAAGATTATAGTTTGGGAACAATGGAAGGAGCAGTTGGCATCCTGGGGACGGGGTGGGAAGATTATAGTTTGGGAACAATGGAAGGAGCAGTTGGCATCCTGGGGACGGGGTGGGAAGATTATAGTTTGGGAACAATGGAGGTAGGTGTTGGCATCCTGGGGACGGGGTGGGAAGATTATAGTTTGGGAACAATGGAAGGAGCAGTTGGCATCCTGGGGACGGGGTGGGAAGATTATAGTTTGGGAACAATGGAGGGAGCAGTTGGCATCCTGGGGACGGGGTGGGAAGATTATAGTTTGGGAACAATGGAGGGAGGTGTTGGCATCCTAGGGACGGTGTGGGAAGATTATAGTTTGGGAACAATGGAGGGAGCAGTTGGTATCCTGGGGACGGGGTGGGAAGATTATAGTTTGGGAACAATGGAGGGAGGTGTTGGCATCCTAGGGACGGGGTGGGAAGATTATAGTTTGGGAACAATGGAAGGAGCAGTTGGCATCCTGGGGACGGGGTGGGAAGATTATAGTTTGGGAACAATGGAGGGAGCAGTTGGTATCCTGGGGACGGGGTGGGAAGTTTATAGTTTGGGAACAATGGAGGGAGGTGTTGGCATCCTAGGGACGGGGTGGGAAGATTATAGTTTGCAAACAATGGAGGGAGGTGTTGGCATCCTAGGGACGGGGTGGGAAGATTATAGTTTGGTAACAATGGAGGGAGGTGTTGGCATCCTAGGGACGGGGTGGGAAGATTATAGTTTGGGAACAATGGAGGGAGGTGTTGGCATCCTAGGGACGGGGTGGGAAGATTATAGTTTGGGAACAATGGAGGGAGGTGTTGGCATCCTGGGGACGGGGTGGGAAGATTATAGTTTGGGAACAATCGAGGGAGCAGTTGGCATCCTGGGGACGGGGTGGGAAGATTATAGTTTGGGAACAATGGAGGGAGCAGTTGGCATCCTGGGGACGGGGTGGGAAGATTATAGTTTGGGAACAATGGAGGGAGGTGTTGGCATCCTGGGGACGGGGTGGGAAGATTATAGTTTGGGAACAATGGAGGGAGGTGTTGGCATCCTAGGGACGGGGTGGGAAGATTATAGTTTGGGAACAATGGAGGGAGCAGTTAGCATCCTGGGGACGGGGTGGGAAGATTATAGTTTGGGAACAATGGAGGAAGGTGTTGGCATCCTGGGGACGGGGTGGGAAGATTATAGTTTGGGAACAATGGAGGGAGCAGTTGGCATCCTGGGGACGGGGTGGGAAGATTATAGTTTGGGAACAATGGAGGGAGGTGTTGGCATCCTGGGGACGGGGTGGGAAGATTATAGTTTGGGAACAATGGAGGGAGCAGTTGGTATCCTGGGACGGGGTGGGAAGATTATAGTTTGGGAACAATGGAGGGAGCAGTTGGCATCCTGGGGACGGGGTGGGAAGATTATAGTTTGGGAACAATGGAGGGAGCAGTTGGCATCCTGGGGACGGGGTGGGAAGATTATAGTTTGGGAACAATGGAGGTAGGTGTTGGCATCCTGGGGACGGGGTGGGAAGATTATAGTTTGGGAACAATGGACGGAGCTGTTGGCATCCTGGGGACGGGGTGGGAAGATTATAGTTTGGGAACAATGGAGGGAGCAGTTGGCATCCTGGGGACGGGGTGGGAAGATTACAGTTTGGGAACAATGGAGGGAGGTGTTGGCATCCTAGGGACGGTGTGGGAAGATTATAGTTTGGGAACAATGGAGGGAGCAGTTGGTATCCTGGGGACGGGGTGGGAAGATTATAGTTTGGGAACAATCGAGGGAGGTGTTGGCATCCTAGGGACGGGGTGGGAAGATTATAGTTTGGGAACAATGGAAGGAGCAGTTGGCATCCTGGGGACGGGGTGGGAAGATTATAGTTTGGGAACAATGGAGGGAGCAGTTGGTATCCTGGGGACGGGGTGGGAAGTTTATAGTTTGGGAACAATGGAGGGAGGTGTTGGCATCCTAGGGACGGGGTGGGAAGATTATAGTTTGGGAACAATGGAGGGAGGTGTTGGCATCCTAGGGACGGGGTGGGAAGATTATAGTTTGGGAACAATGGAGGGAGGTGTTGGCATCCTAGGGACGGGGTGGGAAGATTATAGTTTGGGAAAAATGGAGGGAGGTGTTGGCATCCTAGGGACGTGGTGGGAAGATTATAGTTTGGGAACAATGGAGGGAGGTGTTGGCATCCTAGGGACGGGGTGGGAAGATTATAGTTTGGGAACAATGGAAGGAGCAGTTGGCATCCTGGGGACGGGGTGGGAAGATTATAGTTTGGGAACAATGGAGGGAGCAGTTGGCATCCTGGGGACGGGGTGGGAAGATTATAGTTTGGGAACAATGGAGGGAGGTGTTGGCATCCTGGGGACGGGGTGGGAAGATTATAGTTTGGGAACAATGGAGGGAGGTGTTGGCATCCTGGGGACGGGGTGGGAAGATTATAGTTTGGGAACAATGGAGGGAGCAGTTGGCATCCTGGGGACGGGGTGGGAAGATTATAGTTTGGGAACAATGGAGGAAGGTGTTGGCATCCTGGGGACGGGGTGGGAAGATTATAGTTTGGGAACAATGGAGGGAGGTGTTGGCATCCTGGGGACGGGGTGGGAAGATTATAGTTTGGGAACAATGGAGGGAGGTGTTGGCATCCTGGGGACGGGGTGGGAAGATTACAGTTTTGGAACAATGGAGGGAGGTGTTGGCATCCTGGGGATGATGTGGGGAGATTACAGTTTGCGAACAAATGGAGAGAGGTGTTGGCATCCTAGGGATGGGGTGAGGAGATTACAGTTTTGGAACAATGGAGGGAGGTGTTGGCATCCTGGGGACGGGGTGGGGAGATTACAGTTTTGGAATAATGGAGGGAGGTGTTGGCATCCTGTGGACGGGGTGGGGAGATTACAGTTTGCGAACAAATGGAGAAAGGTGTTAGCATCCTAGGGACGGGGTGGGGAGATTACAGTTTGCAAACAAGTGGAGAGAGGTGTTGGCATCCTAGGGACGGGGTTGGGTGATTACAGTTTTGGAACAATCGAGGGAGGTGTTGGCATCCTGGGGATGGGGTGGGGAGATTACAGTTTTGGAACAATGGAGGGAGGTGTCGCATACTGGGGACGATGTGGGGAGATTACAGTTTGCGAACAAATGGAGAGAGGTGTTGGCATCCTAGGGATGGGGTGAGGAGATTACAGTTTTGGAACAATGGAGGGAGGTGTTGGCATCCTGGGGACGGGGTGGGGTGATTACAGTTTGCGAACAAGTGGAGAGAGGTGTTGGCATCCTAGGGACGGGGTTGGGAGATTACAGTTAGCGAACAAGTGGAGAGAGGTGTTGGCATCCTAGGGACGGGGTGGGGAGATTACAGTTTTGGAACAATGGAGGGAGGTGTTGGCAACCTGGGGACGATGTGGGGAGATTACAGTTTGCGAACAAATGGAGAGAGTTGTTGGCATGCTAGGGATGGGGTGGGGAGATTACAGTTTTGTAACAATGGAGGGAGGTGTTGGCATCCTGGGGACGGGGTGGGGAGATTACAGTTTGCGAACAAATGGAGAAAGGTGTTGGCATCCTAGGGACGGGGTGGGGAGATTACAGTTTGCGAACAAATGGAGGGAGGTATTGACATCCTGGGGACGGGGTGGGGAGATTACAGTTTGCGAATAAATGGAGGGAGGCGTTGGCATCCTGGAGACGGGGTGGGGAGATTACAGTTTGCGAACACCTCGGAAGAATTAACTATTTACAACTTATTCCTAGACACTAGTTATGTTTGATTTAATTCATAGTGACTTAAAAAATGTGTGGGCTACAAAATGCAATCCTATAAAAGACAAATATAATTTTTTTCAAATCGCGTATTGAAATATATTGAAACAATAATGTGCATATCAATACAATACATATATAATTTTATAAAACTAATATAATTGATATACTTAAAATAAATTTGTAAAACATACAGATAACGTTCTTCAGAATGTTCTACAGACTACGAATATTACATTAAACAGTGCAAGATTAGAAACAATTTCACTCATTTTAAACACTTAAAGATCATTAAACATCGTTTGGTGGATGCCTAGTCTAGTTTTAAAATATACGATAGTGAACAATTTGCTTACATTACATAGTCGTCTATCGTTTAATCACCTCGTGATTATATCGCCCAATGTAATATATTTATTTTCCTTTTATTTCCTTATAAAAATAGGTTCATCCTTATTGTCTTCTCGTTCGATACATAAGCCTCCAAAATTGTACACATTTTACGCAATAACTCTTCAATGTGGTGTTCCTAATGATTATCGATTTTATGATTCTAGCCTTAATCCCCATTTTTCGTACGTTCCTAGTGGTTATAGCAATTCCACACACACGAAACAAATATTGTAACAAAAATAAAATAAATTTACTATTGAAGCAAGAATTTTTTACGATTTTGATTGTTATTAAAGAAAATTACTAATAAACCTGTACATCATTCACCTAATTTACCTTCGTACATACACCATACAAACGATAGATCCAATAACAACATCACGAATAAAAACTATAATTAATGGTTACTGATGTGAAAACCGGCTAGCAGTGAATATAGATGTGTTCATTGCGGCTAGTCAGTGCGGGGAAAGAGAGCGACGCAGTGAACACAGAATAAATATAGAATAGACATTTACCAAACATTGCAATATTTGTCGCCACCCCCGCCATCTTGAAGAAGTGTCCCTTCTATTTTTATTTCTCTCGTAAAACTCAGGTAACCATAATCTACAGACAAACCATCGTTGATTTATACTCATATTATAAGCATTAACATTACATTACCTTCTCATCACTAAATAATACAACTTTTTTGGGATATATTTCAATTTAATTTCTAAAATTATTTTGTAAATAAAATGTTTGTTGATTTTTGAACAAGGGATTGAAAATGATTTAAGGAACTATACCGAAATATATCCCAAAAATGTTGTATTACTTAGTGGTGAGAAGCTCATTTAATGTTAATGCTTATAATATATATCACACCACCACGAAGAATGACATACCGTAATGAATTATAATCATATATTAAAACCCAAGCAACCATCATCCATAGACAAAACCATATTTAAAATTAAATAATATCGTATGTAAAATAAAAGCAACCATTATCCATAGACAAACCATCGTTGAAATCATATCGTAAAACCCAAGCAACCATCATCCAAAGACAAACCATCGTTGAAATTTAATCACATCGTAAAACCCAAACAACCATAATTGAAAATTATTCCTATCGTAAAACCCAAGCAACCATATTCTGTGAACTAACCATCAAATTTTGTCCTATCGTAAAACCTAAGCAACCATATTCTGTGAACACACCATCAAATGTTGTCCTATCGTAAAACCCAAGCAACCATATTCTGTTGACAAACCATCATATGTTGTCCTATAGTAAAATCTAAGCAACCATATTCTGTGAACACACCATCAAATGTTGTCCTATAGTAAAACCCAAGCAACCATAATTGAAATTTATTCCTATCGTAAAACCCAAACAACCACATTCTGTGAACGCACCATCAAATGTTGTCCTATAGTAAAACCCAAACAACCACAATTGAAATTTATTCCTATCGTAAAACCAAGCAACCATATTCTGTGAACAAACCATCAAATGTTGTCCTATAGTAAAACCCAAGCAACCATATTCTGTGAACACACCATCAATTGTTCTCCTATCGTAAAACTCAAGCAACCATATTCTGTTAACACACCATCAAATGTTGTCCTATCGAAAAACCCAAGTAACTAAATTTGTGGGACACTGCGCTGTCAATGAGGCTTTTTTTATTCGGTTATTTTAAGGTGGGTATAGAATATGCCCCGACAACTATTGATTGTAAGGCTCGAATGACATATATCGGTCTACCATTGAGTGTGGAACCCCGAGTCGATGCCAGCGTGTCTGCTTAGTCTCCTCTCAGTGGCTGCTTGAGTGGTATGGCTATTTGTTCTTATGAACACCACATTCTGTATACAGTTTAGCTCAAACAAGTCTTGAAATTGTACACGTGTTAAATGCGCGATTGTGTCTTGACAAGTAAACGGTCATCCATTTATTACGAGAGGACTTAGACTGTCCGTTTTCAGTAGGTAGATATAGGCTATTTTGCTTTTTTCTAAAATTGTCTTTCAAATAGTTATAGTCACATTTACTTTTTGAGCCTCTCTGGTCAGAAGTTGGTGAACGAGGTTTTCTGAAATTCATCATTTTTATAAATTATTAGTACTTTTGTTATTATTCTTGTGACGATTCGCTTGTTTGTAAATATGTACACTTTTTATGGCAGGCAGGAAACCTTGTTTCTTATATTGTATCACAGGAACAAGTTGATCCCACCCTGAAAGCGTTATTAGTCGCACGTGTGGTGTAAGTCAAGGGAAGTGACGCCAGTTACACTCAGCTGGGACTGCTGAGATATTTGCCGTTGATGGATATCCCATGTTTTACAATTTGAACATGTAATACTCGTGTTTTATTCGTTATTTTCCTGGAAAACCATATGTTTAAATATTCATTAACGCTTTTAAGAAACCAAGTAATATTACTGCGACGTGCCTGCTATTCAGATTTTTAACTTATGTATTAAAAAATTATGACACATATAAAAATAAAACATATTGGGCAAGACAATTGGAAAAACACCTCTTCAAAACAGCGTCGGCTAGGTGTCGACTGAATTTTCCAAGTTTTGAGCGAAGTCAGTTTTTTAAAGATATAATTTGTATATTTCGTAACTGAAGGAACCTTGGAGGCGAGATTCGCTAATACGTGCGAAAAATGTAGTAGTATTTCTGGTATTGCAAGATCCGCCATTATTAATTTATAAATAACGGACTTTTCTCATAAAGTGTGTGGTTGGCGAGAATGTTTTCTCTGCCCTTTTATGGTTGTATCCTTAGCAGGCACAAAGGACTGCTTTATTCGCGGCAGGCAACTCCCGCAATAATTGTAATGCCTACCGCGCCTTCATATCTGCAAAGCCGGTCATTAAAGAATCGCTCGCCAATAATTAATTCTTGTGACCTTGATCTGTGCTCGGCTGAGTACAATAAAAAGTGGTGAGAGCAGCGAGCAGTGGAAATTTCCACTGGTGGCAGATGTTAGCAGGCCAGCTAGTAGCGGGAGGTGTGTCTCGTGCCGCGCTCTCATTGGCTGGTGCGGCCGAGCCTCCGCGCCGTGGCGCACGTCAACAAACCTTGCCGTAGGCCTCGCCGTCAGTTGCACAACTACTTCTGGGGCGCGGCTGTTCGCTCGTTACCTGTTTTGTTGTTAAGCCTTTAACAATACTTTAACAGTTTTTATTACAGATCCATTAAAATAAAGACTATTCCTAAATTTATATTGTAGATTTCTTCAGAAACCATTCGTGCACCAGTCGGAACGTTACCGTTAACAATTGTGCAGAAGAATATTAACTCTTTAAAACTGTTACATGAGCTATTATTTATTATTCTGTAATTTATACAAAATAAAACAAAACGAACAAGTGGGGTTCCGTCATTTGCACTATCAGCAGTAATAACGGCAGACCATCGCTATGCTGTATTAGGCCTCATTTATATTCTAAAACATTGTGTATTTTATACGCCAAGAAAGAGGTATAATGTTTTAGTTTACCACCATCCACCACGTTTGTTGTTCAAACGTTTTACTGTGCTTCAATAACAAACTGATTAAATTCCTTATATTTTGACGAAGAAGCAGACGAGCAGAAAACCAAGAATAATTTGTATGACCAAGCTGTTAGAAGAATTTGTGAACCATGGTTATTCAACAAACACCGTGTTCGTTGCCGGTTATTTCGAATCAAGTAAATTTAGTCATATAACCTTCAGTCTTATCAGTTGTCATTAGCATCGTGGAAACAGGTCATAAGACATAGGAAGTAATTATCTTTTGTTTGAAGGAAGTAGGAAAAATCAAATCAATTAGAACATTCGTATTTTTACCAACATTTTGTTTTGTTTTATTAATTGTATCCTGTGCTTGTTTTAACATTTGATTGAAACTAACTTGACAAGACATTTGGTCACCTATAATAAGGTCTATGTGATTTCATTCTCCCTCACCTTCCCGTAATTGTTTCTGTCTTCACTCCCCAACTTGGACTTTCATTATGGCCTGCAGCGGCACTGTCAGCACGCAGATGTACTCAGCCACAGACGACTTTCTCCAGTTTCTAGGAGTAGCCAGTCAGTGATAAAAAGGCGCACATTTCTACTTTCCAAATTAATTATGTCGAAATAATACTACCTACGCCTATTTGAGCCCTGGCGTTTGTTGAGGAGGAAATCACTTTAGAACACTATCAAAATGTTTCACTTCAAACGTTTCTACGTAGAAGTCACTAAAGTATAAGTTATATATAAAAAGCTAATGATTTGGAAATTATATGAGAAAATAATATAGTGGTAACACTCTGGTGTAACCTACTTTGTATGGTTTCGTACCAGCTTCCTTCCTTGAATTCAGTTTTACATTGGTTTTGTAGTGGAATCTAACACGTATTCCAATTGTTTACTGCCCAGCACTCGACGAATCCTCTAAATATTAAAAACTAAAATAAACAACAATAAGCTATGATATGGATTTATCTCTAGCTGTCAAAAATAGAATTTACCTGCAGGTTGACCCTCCATTAACGAGAACCTGAAAGATAATACGGTCGATTACCTGTTAAACTGGAATCAATAATTACGGAGAAAGTAGAAAGTAAGGTTCTCGAAAAACATTTTAGGAAAAAAGATACTGTCAAATTCGGATAATATATAGCAGCGACAATGAAACAGTTTGTTGATTTGTTACTGATCAACAGTTTTGAAATTTACCAAATACGTTTTTTAAAGAACATTTTATAAATAAAATGTGAATCTAAATAATAATAGGCTTTATTGTGTAAACCCTCAAATGAGGTATTACAACTTTATATAATAACAACAAATGTAATTACATTGATATATTCTTACATATGAGACGCCGACACAACGTTGTGCGTATTTTAAGGCGAATATGAATGATGATATGAGTGTAGTGTGGTTACTAACTGAGTTCAACTGTTCCTCAGAAAGGGCAATTTATTAATAGCCCAACAGCCAGGGCAACTAAGGGACCTTCTGATTTTTACGTGGAATCCGAATCACTGTAGTGCTGGTCTGATTTTCAGCTAATTGACAAGCCTGATACTCAGTTATCTCCCCCACACAACATCCACACAATGATAATCATCCAACATGGACACCACAGACTTCTCTAATAGTGTCCACGCAGAGCGGACGCCATGTCGGTATTAAGAGGACCGAGCAAGGAACCTATCGCCTACAATCTCCCAAACACTTTGTCTCCAAGCAGCTGGGTTACAGCACTGCGTCTCCAGTGCTGACATAAATTAAAGTCGAATTTTAAAGAAGTATTTTATTTTTATAAACACTCATCTAATAAATTCTAAATAGCAGAACACAAAGATGGGAGGTTGTTGTTTTGAAGAATAGTTGGGATTTAATTAAATATAGTTAAAGACATCTCTACCAGCTTAAAAAATAAATGTTTTCAGTTTTCTCTGTAATGTCTGGAGTCTGCCTGGTAAATGGCCAAAACTATGGCTTTAGTAAGCTGTGTGTACACTAGAAGTAAACTTGATAGATCTATCGGACAACAATGAACGTACATCAACACTGAGCTCAGCGTTCTAGTCTACAGTAATGATGGAATAAAAAACTCTATTGGTGGACAAATTCAACCAATAAACAGTTTAATGTCCCGTCTTTTCAAACTCTAACTCTTTATTGGTTGACAAAAAAGTCCTTCTACGGGTTTTTTGTGATTCCAACGACGAAATCTGTCTCAGTGAGAACGTAACTTCTTCCACCTTTTAGCTATTTCAAGCTGACGTAAGGCCACTTGAACAAAGGCCAATAAAGGTTCTGATCCATTTTGTTTCGAGGCAGTTTTGCTTAGAGGGCAGCCCACGTATTTACTGCATTTACGTATCCTTTATAACATAGTCTTAGCCCTTTGTTTACCAGTATAACAATAACATTTTTAGCAAAGATAAGACGTTTTATCTGTCAAATTGTTGGAAGCCATGCTCAGATTAAATTTTACCATAATCTACGCCCATAAACCCTATCTAAACCCATACACGTACCTTATAGTGTATGGCCTTATAGTGTATTGACCCACCCACTTGCCCATACACGTACAGAGGTATTGACCCACCCATTTAACCATACACGAAAAGTGGTATTGACCCACCTACTTTCCCATACACATACAGTGATATTGACCTACCTACCCTCCCATACACGTACAGTGGGACCTACCCACCAATAGCCTCTTTGGATGTAAATCTCACATTGTTATTACTTTCATATAATTATGATTTATTTTTTTAAACTGACTAAGTGGTAATACACTGGTTGCCGGCACCGATGAGATGGCGTATCAGACAATCCCGTTTGTTCCGCGAGATGTCAAGAACCGTGTTCCTGACCATGCTTCTGTCCCGGATGGAATGCAGTCCTATAACAACTCCTCCCAGACAGCTTCGTTTTTCTTTCCGCAAGGTCAAACCAGGATCTACAGTCGCGTTGACTGTACATTGGTATTTACTCTGGCTTTGACCAACGGAATCAATAACTTTTTGTATTTTTAACTTGGCCCGTTACTCTAAAATGCGTAATAAGACACTTACTTATCAGGTTGGAGTATGAGGATGGCTGCAATTGGTGTCCTTGGGATTTTAATTTCTTCTTTATGTCGTACATGTTTCACTTTGTGTCTTCTTTATTCTGTATATCTGGATCAATTCATGTACAATTTTCGTAGGAATAGATATAGTTTACTCAAATGTTTGAGTTAGTGCAGAGTAAAATATTTTAATTCTATCCCTAAAGTTAGATAAATGTTGTATTTATATTATGTATTATGTACATTTAGATATTTATAGATGTGTGATATGTGTAAACTAGATTTTAGTAGCTCGTAGTACATTGACACTCCACCATTCCCTGGAAGTATAATTTATGTTTTAACGGCCTTGTGCCCACAGTTTGATTAAAATGTAATGTGAAATGAGATCGCTTCAATCGATACAAACAGCCTACTATAAATAGTTTAAACATTCGTGTTTTAACGGCCTTGTGCCCACAGTTTGATTAAAATGTAATGTGAAATGAGATCGCTTCAATAGATACAAACAGCCTACTATAAATAGTTTAAACATTCGTGTTTTAACGGCCTTGTGCCCACAGTTTGATTAAAATGTAATGTGAAATGAGATCGCTTCAATCGATACAAACAGCCTACTATAAATAGTTTAAACATTCGTGTTTTAACGGCCTTGTACCCACAGTTTGATTAAAATGTAATGTGAAATGAGATCGCTTCAATCGATACAAACAGCCTACTATAAATAGTTTAAACATTCGTGTTTTACTTATGCTTCAATTCCATGTAACTAGGCATTTTATTTGATAAAGGAAATAAAAATGTCTTTATTAAGGGGTGAAGTTAGGACTTTAAAGTCTTCTCTAACACTTAATCTCACATTTGTTGATTAAGAAAGTTATACGTTTAAGTAAATAAATATTTACTTACGTTTAAGTAAGTAAATATATTTAAATAAAAAACTTGTAGCTTACATCGTCTTAATTCACTACAACTCGAAATAAAACAAGAATTACAAATCTTCTCTTCACAAATAATTTGTTAAATACAAAACAAAAATGTAGTAGTACTTTAGCAGACAAAAGATTTCGCTTATAAAGTTGAGCCAAATCAACACTTACTTGTTCAAGTATCACGCCCGACCCACGTAGATGCAACTGCACAACATGTAAGTTCTGCGTAGATTGCAATAACACAAAGTATATCGGCGTTGCCCTTTTTTACGGCTGCCATTTTGAATTGAAAGTACATTTTTAAAAGTCACATAATAGTAGTTCCGTTTTTTATGAACTAGAAGTCTACAAAATGTGATAACGATTGGCCAACGTGCTTGACTGTAGTCGTGGTATAAACAGACAAGAGATGCCGAGCGATCCAAAATATTATAACGATTGGCTAACGTGCTTGACTGTAGTCGTGGTATAAACAGACAAGAGATGCCGAGCGATCCAAAATGTGATAACGATTGGCCAACGTGCCTGACTGTTGTCGTGGTATAAACACACGAGATGCCGAGCAATCCAAAATGTGATAACGATTGGCCAACGACGTGCCTGACTGTAGTCGTGCCATAAACACACAAGAGATGCCAAGCGATCCAAAATGTGATAACGATTGGCCAACGTGCCTGACTGTAGTCGTGGTATAAACAGACAAGAGATGCCGAGCGATCCAAAATATGATAACGATTGGCCAACGTGCCTGACTGTAGTCGTGGTATAAACAGACAAGAGATGCCGAGCGATCCAAAATGTGACAACGATTGGCCAACGTGCCTGACTGTAGTCGTGGTATAAACAGACAAGAGATGCCGAGCGATCCAAAATGTGACAACGATTGGCCAACGTGCCTGACTGTAGTCGTAGTATAAACAGACAAGAGATGCCGAGTGATCCAAAATGTGACAACGATTGGCCAACGTGCTTGACTGTAGTCGTGGTATAAACAGACAAGAGATGCCGAGCGATCCAAAATGTGATAACGATTGGCCAACGTGCCTGACTGTAGTCGTGGTATAAACAGACAAGAGATGCCGAGCGATCCAAAATATGATAACGATTGGCCAACGTGCCTGACTGTAGTCGTGGTATAAACAGACAAGAGATGCCGAGCGATCCAAAATGTGATAACAATTAGCCAACGTGCTTGACTGTAGTCGTGGTATAAACAGACAAGAGATGCCGAGCGATCCAAAATGTGACAACGATTGGCCAACGTGCCTGACTGTAGTCGTGGTATAATAAACAGACAAGAGATGCCGAGCGATCCAAAATGTGACAACGATTGACCAACGTGCCTGACTGTAGTCGTGGTATAATAAACAGACAAGAGATGCCGAGCGATGCAAAATGTGACAACGATTGGCCAACGTGCCTGACTGTAGTCGTGGTATAAACAGACAAGAGATGCCGAGCGATCCAAAATGTGACAACGATTGGCCAACGTGCTTGACTGTAGTCGTGGTATAATAAACAGACAAGAGATGCCGAGCGATGCAATATGTGACAACGATTGGCCAACGTGCCTGACTGTAGTCGTGGTATAATAAACAGACAAGAGATGCCGAGCGATGCAAAATGTGACAACGATTGGCCAACGTGCCTGACTGTAGTCGTGGTATAAACAGACAAGAGATGCCGAGCGATCCAAAATGTGACAACGATTGGCCAACGTGCTTGACTGTAGTCGTGGTATAATAAACAGACAAGAGATGCCGAGCGATGCAATATGTGACAACGATTGGCCAACGTGCCTGACTGTAGTCGTGGTATAATAAACAGACAAGAGATGCCGAGCGATGCAAAATGTGACAACGATTGACCAACGTGCCTGACTGTAGTCGTGGTATAATAAACAGACAAGAGATGCCGAGCGATGCAAAATGTGACAACGATTGGCCAACGTGCTTGACTGTAGTCGTGGTATAATAAACAGACAAGAGATGCCGAGCGATGCAAAATGTGACAACGATTGACCAACGTGCCTGACTGTAGTCGTGGTATAATAAACAGACAAGAGATGCCGAGCGATGCAAAATGTGACAACGATTGGCCAACGTGCCTGACTGTAGTCGTGGTATAAACAGACAAGAGATGCCGAGCGATCCAAAATGTGACAACGATTGGCCAACGTGCCTGACTGTAGTCGTGGTATAAACAGACAAGAGATGCTGAGCGATCCAAAATGTGACAACGATTGGCCAACGTGCCTGACTGTAGTCGTGGTATAAACAGACAAGAGATGCCGAGCGATCCAAAATGTGACAACGATTGGCCAACGTGCCTGACTGTAGTCGTGGTATAAACAGACAAGAGATGCCGAGCGATCCAAAATGTGACAACGATTGGCCAACGTGCTTGTCTGTAGTCGTGGTATAAATAAACAGACAAGAGATGCCGAGCGATCCAAAATTTGTGACAAGATTTCACTACGTTTGGTCATTAACAATTACTAGTTGTTAGCATGAAACAGAACTATGAAATTATTAACATGTTAGCAAGAAATTTTTCTTCTAAATTTCAGTAAAAATATATACTTAAAACGAGATTTGAGATTTGTTTTTAAACACATAATTACTGAGTTTAATAATTATATATTGGTAGATCTAAGTGAGGGTCGTTTCAACTAATAAACAACCGACAAAAATATCATGAAAATAACGATTTCATTACAATCGAAGGAGTAATCAACTTGTTAATAAGGGAAATATTGATATTTTTCTGTAGATACTGTTTCGTTTAGAAGCTGCAGCGTCATAAACTCGGTCCAAGGAATATTGTAGACAGTTACAGTGTGCCATCTAGCTGCGCTGTGCACATGCACGGAGTCGTCAAGTCATGCTCAACAACTGTGTGACCTCAGCGAGTATTCTGCAGTGTCAGACAGGCCAAGGAGTCGCTGGCACAGCATGGAGGCATGTAATGAGCTTTGCATTAGTGAAAATACACACAAACATGCATCAATTATCTTTCTCGTAAGGAGATTACAGTCGTGCTGATTTCTCAGTTAGTTTTATTTTATTTTTATTGTCGCTATTATCTTTGTTACTAGTACAATATAAGTTAATTTTATATTTATTTTATTTCACTTCAATGTTGTTGAATATTATTTTGCCCAAGGTTAGACTGACCAAATCATAATGACAGAACACCGGGAGAAGGGTAGCCCCTTCATACAAATGTACTAATCGTTAAATATTAACTGTCCATTTTATTTTACTTAATGTTTTGTTAATGCATTTTGTTTGCCTTTAGTGGTTACATTCATACTTAGGATAACCTACTTACCAAAGTGAAAACTAAAATTTACTCTGATTTGCTTATTACAAAGTATAATTAGTTAAATACATTGAATCTATTTTACAGTTACAAAAGTATTGTTTTATTTTAAATTTCATTAATGTTTTTAACATGTTGAATTTCAACACTCTTGACGTCTCGAAATAATTTTTCAGGACACTATATGTTGATAAAAAGTGCACATACAGTGTAGCCTCTAGATGAGGTTGGTTGGTCTTCACACTTGCCATGAATTTATGTCTGGGCTTATAGGATGTTGATACAGTAGTTCTGTCTCAGCACATTGTTGAATAGATACACGAATGAATACAAACATCAAACTGGAAAGTAACGGCAATGAGAAATTCCTGTTTTCGATTAGTTTTCATTCAGAATTCGACTTTGTTCTCCGAAGAACCAAAGAATCATTTTTATAAAAGTGTTAATTGGTTCACATTTAC
Source organism: Stictocephala bisonia (assembly GCA_035578905.1). Lineage (NCBI taxonomy): Eukaryota > Metazoa > Arthropoda > Insecta > Hemiptera > Membracidae > Stictocephala > Stictocephala bisonia. Next base: position 571,399 of record JAQJVL010000105.1, read on the forward strand.
AAACAATTTGCAGTTGATTAGTTTAGTATTATTGGAGTATTATTATCGTATTTTTAATTGTTCCAAGAATCTGTCCATATTGAACAACCAAATACATCCAATATCGACGCACAGCTTATAAGCCTTCTCTCCTTTCTAGGCCTATATTTACTGAACAGTAAACCTATCTTATACTCGATTGAACATAGGGTTTCCTAATATATGATGCTTATAAGTGGTATAATAACATTAATGCATTGTGAGTTTTCTTCGCTTAGTAGCCTATATTCAAAATAATCATGGTACACGTTGTTTGAAAGAATCCGCTATCTTGAGAACGTAATTATAATACGGTAATTAAAAACTATCACTGAATACATCAGTGATATTTATCACTAGTGACTGATGAATACATCAGTGATAGTTCCCGTTAGTGACTGATGAATACATCAGTGATAGTTCCCGCTAGTGACTGATGAATACATCAGTGATAGTTCCCACTAGTGACTGATGAATACATCAGTGATAGTTCCCGCTAGAGACTGATGAATACATCAGTGATAGTTCCCGCTAGAGACTGATAAATACATCAGTGCTAGTTCCAGATAGTAACTGATGAATACGTCAGTGCTAGTTCCCGCTATTGACTGATGTATACATCAGTGATAGTTCCCGCTATTGACTGATGAATACATCAGTGATAGTTCCCGCTAGTGACTGATGAATACATCAGTGATAGTTCCCGCTAGTGACTGATGAATACATCAGTGAAAGTTCCCGCTAGTGACTGATGAATACATAAATGATATTTCCCGCTAGTGACTGATGAATACATCAGTGAAAGTTCCCGCTAGTGACTGATGAATACATCAGTGAAAGTTCCCGCTAGTGACTGATGAATACATCAGTGATATTTCCCGCTAGTGACTGATGAAATACCAAAGTGAATTCTTGTTAAGATATAATAAGTAATCATTGCACATACATATCGGCGAATGCGATGTTTTTGGGAAGTAGGTCTACTTTCAGCAGTTACTGATAAGGCGAAAGTTATCGGTCACGTTTTACTTTTAACACTCTTATCTGTAATAGTACAGTAAGCTATTAAGTCGTTGTTATTTTATCTCATTACTGTAATACCTTATCATTTCAATATACGATAAGAATTAAATTGCTTTCGTTCATATACCTCTCTTTGTTAAGGCTGGTTTTATGCAACGCGTTTGGCGTCGCGCGTTCCAGTACACGAAAGAGCTGTGAGCAATAATACTTTTATGTCAAGGGGGCTTTTGATAGTTAAGTCAATGATCTTGGGCGTTGCATGAACTTTGGCAGGATCTATTGCATGCACAAGCCCCTCCACAGTGGTGGCGACATGCCTTCGGTTGGTGAAGCTACCAGGATTTTTAATAACAAAGTATGATGTAGTTTTTCTAATAGAACCTTTGGTTTGGACATGTCAGTGGCACTTCCTGTATCTACGTGATTGACGCGAAAATTGAATTGATTAGAATAAATAAATCTCAATGAACCCAAGGTGACGTGTAGCACTCAGCAAGTTGGGATTTTCTTGTATTTTGACTAAACCGTGAAGACACTCATCAGTGTCCTCTCCAGCTGTTCCGTGAACAACAGGCTGATCACTCGTGAGTGTGAATGTTATGTAATGCTGCGAGCGGAAAGTTCTTTACTTGAGTACGTATCAACGCTAGACAATTCTTATTGTTAACAGTTGTTGAGGCGGATTGATTGCAATTATTAGAACAAGGAAGAGAGAGGAGGGGTGTGCCTGCAGCTGTCGTGGTGATGCAACATGATGAAAGCTGGCCTTGATGCTGCAGTCAAGGATAGAGAGGAGAGGGGTGTGCGAGAGGAGGCTCGCCTCTCTCGGGGGCTCGACTCGTGCTGCTTTCCTATTGGTCGACCACTCCTTCAATCCATCTATATATAGAGTGAAGGTCATGGCCATCTTTACAAAGTGGGTAATAGCAACAACAAATTAATTGACTTCTAAGAAGACATACGGCCAACAAAGCGAGCCTTACTTGCAATTTTGCAACTAGTCTTGCTTGGCTTTGACAGACAGTAATAAATCAAAAGACAAATAAATCAAATCAATAAAAATCAAAAGACTTTATAGTCTTCGCTAAGACGTCTTCCAAAGGTTTATTGTGCGCGATGACGGTCACAGGGATGGTCACTCAGTCATGTGGTCATTCCTTTCGTCATATATGTTGCAAGTCTCATCATCCTGCTTTGTGATATTCATGACGGTCACAGGGATGGTCACTCAGTCATGTGGTAATTCCTTTCGTCATATATGTTGCAAGTCTCATCATCCTGCTCTGTGATATTCATGACGGTCACAGGGATGGTCACTCAGTCATGTGGTCATTCCTTTCGTCATATATGTTGCAAGTCTCATCATCCTGCTTTGTGATATTCATGACGGTCACAGGGATGGTCACTCAGTCATGTGGTAATTCCTTTCGTCATATATGTTGCAAGTCTCATCATCCTGCTCTGTGATATTCATGACGGTCACAGGGATGGTCACTCAGTCATGTGGTCATTCCTTTTGTCATATATGTTGCAAGTCTCATCATCCTGCTCTGTGATATTCATGACGATCACAGGGATGGTCACTCAGTCATGTGGTAATTCCTTTCGTCATATATGTTGCAAGTCTCATCATCCTGCTCTGTGATATTCATGACGGTCACAGGGATGGTCACTCAGTCATGTGGTAATTCCTTTCGTCATATATGTTGCAAGTCTCATCATCCTGCTCTGTGATATTCATGACGGTCACAGGGATGGTCACTCAGTCATGTGGTCATTCCTTTCGTCATATATGTTGCAAGTCTCATCATCCTGCTTTGTGATATTCATGACGGTCACAGGGATGGTCACTCAGTCATGTGGTAATTCCTTTCGTCATATATGTTGCAAGTCTCATCATCCTGCTTTGTGATATTCATGACGGTCACAGGGATGGTCACTCAGTCATGTGGTCATTCCTTTCGTCATATATGTTGCAAGTCTCATCATCCTGCTCTGTGATATTCATGACGGTCACAGGGATGGTCACTCAGTCATGTGGTCATTCCTTTCGTCATATATGTTGCAAGTCTCATCATCCTGCTCTGTGATATTCATGACGGTCACAGGGATGGTCACTCAGTCATGTGGTCATTCCTTTCGTCATATATGTTGCAAGTCTCATCATCCTGCTCTGTGATATTCATGACGGTCACAGGGATGGTCACTCAGTCATGTGGTCATTCCTTTCGTCATATATGTTGCAAGTCTCATCATCCTGCTCTGTGATATTCATGACGGTCACAGGGATGGTCACTCAGTCATGTGGTAATTCCTTTCGTCATATATGTTGCAAGTCTCATCATCCTGCTCTGTGCTATTCATGACGGTCACAGGGATGGTCACTCAGTCATGTGGTCATTCCTTTCGTCATATATGTTGCAAGTCTCATCATCCTGCTCTGTGATATTCATGACGGTCACAGGGATGGTCACTCAGTCATGTGGTCATTCCTTTCGTCATATATGTTGCAAGTCTCATCATCCTGCTCTGTGATATTCATGACGGTCACAGGGATGGTCACTCAGTCATGTGGTCATTCCTTTCGTCATATATGTTGCAAGTCTCATCATCCTGCTCTGTGATATTCATGACGGTCACAGGGATGGTCACTCAGTCATGTGGTCATTCCTTTCGTCATATATGTTGCAAGTCTCATCATCCTGCTCTGTGATATTCATGACGGTCACAGGGATGGTCACTCAGTCATGTGGTCATTCCTTTCGTCATATATGTTGCAAGTCTCATCATCCTGCTCTGTGATATTCATGACGGTCACAGGGATGGTCACTCAGTCATGTGGTCATTCCTTTCGTCATATATGTTGCAAGTCTCATCATCCTGCTCTGTGATATTCATGACGGTCACAGGGATGGTCACTCAGTCATGTGGTCATTCCTTTCGTCATATATGTTGCAAGTCTCATCATCCTGCTTTGTGATATTCATGTCGGTCACAGGGATGGTCACTCAGTCATGTGGTAATTCCTTTCGTCATATATGTTGCAAGTCTCATCATCCTGCTCTGTGATATTCATGACGGTCACAGGGATGGTCACTCAGTCATGTGGTCATTCCTTTCGTCATATATGTTGCAAGTCTCATCATCCTGCTTTGTGATATTCATGACGGTCACAGGGATGGTCACTCAGTCATGTGGTAATTCCTTTCGTCATATATGTTGCAAGTCTCATCATCCTGCTCTGTGATATTCATGACGGTCACAGGGATGGTCACTCAGTCATGTGGTCATTCCTTTCGTCATATATGTTGCAAGTCTCATCATCCTGCTCTGTGATATTCATGACGGTCACAGGGATGGTCACTCAGTCATGTGGTCATTCCTTTCGTCATATATGTTGCAAGTCTCATCATCCTGCTCTGTGATATTCATGTCGGTCACAGGGATGGTCACTCAGTCATGTGGTCATTCCTTTCGTCATATATGTTGCAAGTCTCATCATCCTGCTTTGTGATATTCATGTCGGTCACAGGGATGGTCACTCAGTCATGTGGTCATTCCTTTCGTCATATATGTTGCAAGTCTCATCATCCTGCTTTGTGATATTCATGTCGTTATTGGTAGTTTTGTTTCTAAATAGATGACTATTTACATTCAAAAGAAATACTGTAAAAGATCTTTTAGAGTAAGATTAGGATGTGATTATGATGACATAATTGAAAGTCGGCGGAGGATTATAATGTACAGCTGTAAGCATATTATCAGCAATTATATGTGCTTGACACTTGATACTTTATATTTTATCCTTGTTAATATTTCAATAAACGTTATAAGCCTACTAGTAATCATGTTTTAAATAAAATACTTTACAAAGTGGCTGTTTTGGAATTGTTTTTTGATTGTGGATTTTCTTGATGATTTCAATGAAAGAGTTGAGAGCTTAATCTGAAAGAGGTAGAAAAGTATGTACTTGAAACTGGACAATACTTGTTTTCGACGGAGGAGTTGATATCCTACTAAATATGTTCTATAACCTACATAAAGTATACTGACCAGAAGGGTCACTCGACCCGCCCTCGGTGGTCTAGTACTACTAACTCGGCAAAAGAACTTTTAAATACTGTATAGCATTGTATATACTTTTTTCACGGGTTTGTTGCGTCCAGAAGTGCTTCTTTAATGGTCTTTCGTTCGTCTGGCTTTTCCCTTAATCCGGTCGCGCGTCAAGCCTGACCAACGAGGTTGTGCTATACAAACAGAAATTTATTCATTTGTTAATCTCCCTGGTCTGAGGATGTGGTTTGTGATTGACTAAAATAGATCATATAACATTTTCACTTTTTCGTACTTATCTTTTAATAAATGTTTGTTGTATGGCGTTAAATAGTTTGTACAATTTAAACGTCCATGGTTAAGTATAAATATTGTTATTCCACCGAAATTCAATTGATGATTTGGTATATGTTTACGTTCAATATTACTGTGTCAATGTGAATATCGTATTTACCGATGTTGATGCTGTCAAAGGCCTACATTGCATCATACGCTATACACAATGTGTAAAGAAGTGAATTAAACATGAACTGTTTATGATAGCTGGCTGCTTCCAGTTTTATGTTATCTATAATCTACGAGAAACATATGAAGGAAGAGGTGTTTTAGTTTTTGAAGAAGATCATTTCCCTTTAGGCACTACGTAATCGTTCGTAAAGAATATTGTGGTGTTAGACATCGACGATGACATAATGCCCGCAATATATATATTTCTGGCCACACCAGCAATATTTTATATCTATTATTTGCGTGAATTTATGATTACAAGCCACAATGAACCTTGCGTGAGCCACAATGAACCTTACGTGAGCCACAATGAACCTTGCGTGAGTTTATTTCAATAATGTCGAAATTGTATTGGTACCAAGAACATGTTTTATTAATATTAATAAAAAATTTTCAAATAATTAATATTAGTCGAATGAATTAAGCCTAAATTGTTCTACTTAGAGACGATTTATGTACGGCGATAATTGTGTTGAGAGCCTCCTTCACCTTTGGATCTTGTGTTCCTGGTTCATACAAGTAGTGCCAGTGTGAAGGTAGACAAGAATGTAACTTCTGATGACCTGAACATAAACCTTTCTCGGGCATCAGTGTTTGGGAACCGATTTCCTGCAATCGTAGCTCTTCCTGTTTCGATACTCTTACTTGTTAGCTCATGAGTGAGACCACAGAGAGGAATTAAACAGAGGTCGCATCTAATAGTGAATGTGTCGAGTAGTTATTGCCATGCACCTGCTGTCCCTCCCTTATTACCTCCAAACTATCAAGGTTAAATTTAGCTACTATTACTACCGATGTAAATATGTAAATTATTTGTTGTAAACTATTTATAACTGACATAGATGCGTTGCCATTATCATAAAAAAGTGACATCTGTTTCTGGTGTCTCTGTGGTGTAACATTGATTCGTATACTCAACAAAATAAAGTAAAAATTATTTTTATTAAAAGAATACATGGCTAGCGTAACCAAGGAAACCCCCAGTCAAAAACAAACTTTGTTGGAACTTTCTGCCACCTTCTTGAAGTTATAAAAAAGCTTTTGTTATCTTCATCCGTTTAGGAAATTTACTATGTGTGCAGACACTACTGGAAACTAAAAAAATTCCAACATTTTAAAAAGAAAAAAAATAACACGTTTATTGAAATAAATTGTATGTCAGTGTAACTTTATTAATAATTGCCTTATTTAGCAGGGCAATATAAGTCTGGACTAACAATATCAAATAAGCAAGTTTTTTTATGAAAATAATGAACTTTTAAAGTACACGTTTATCAACTCAAAATTAATATTTCATATCAAAATACTTTGAATTAGGAAAGATAAACCATTAAATTGCTTAATATGGATTATGTGTTTCATCAAAATAAGAAATTTTGTTCATTTCCACTGTGGTGTTTGACCTTTCTTATCAATATATGTTGAAATCGAGCACAAACAATTTTAATGCATTATATCACAACAAGTATTTAAGTACAAAGCCCATTATGTTAATGGTTTATCGAATCCTGATTCAAGGGGTGGGGGAGGGGTCTTTTCTATGTAGTCCAACTGTATAAGGCTGGTTTTATGTGTTGCAGAAGACGTTTGCGTGTCCGCGTCGGTCACGCGTGTTCACGGAGTTGGCTGTGGTTCGCTCGAGACGCGCGTGTGACATTTGGTCACGTGTTTTCACGGAGTTGGCTGTGGTTCCCTTGAGACGCGCGTGTGACATTTGGTCACGTGTTTTCACGGAGTTGGCTGTGGTTCTCTCGAGACGCGCGTGTGACATTTGGTCACGTGTTTTCACGGAGTTGGCTGTGGTTCGCTCGAGACGCGCGTGTGACATTTGGTCACTGTTTTCACGGAGTTGGCTGTGGTTCCCTTGAGACGCGCGTGTGACATTTGGTCAACTCTTACTGAAGCGTTCCCAAACTAAATTGGTTAGGGAGCTTATACTACGCAGTTCTTACTGCAGTTATGCTCGTGTAGTACTGCCTTCTGGTTTACAATTTGAAACATGGACCCTATCGCGATATATATTTTATATAATTTAAGTGAATAAGAAACCCCGTAAATTAAGGCACTGGTAAGTACATCCTGTAAATAGATCAAGATTTCAGAGTGGAGTCTTTCAAACGTTAATAAACGAATTACTGGAAGATAATGATTCATTTAAAAACTTTTCTCGCATGTTTCAACATTCCTACAATGAACTCGCAAGCAACACAAGAAAAGTTGTAAAAAGTAACTCTAGTTTTCACTGGCTTAGCATTTGTTCCCGAGAAAATTATGGAACCACCCTTAGATTCCAAGAAGAGCAGACCTGCACATCTGTCGCGGGACGCAGAACGTGCTGGAAACCAGTATAATAAGTAGACTGAGGCCAAAAACTGCAGTAGATAAAGTGAGAATAAGTGGCCATTAAAATAGGTGAGTAAATTACATGTCCTTATTTAGAGGTTAATAGGTTCTCACAGATTTTCCCCATGACATTTCCTTTCTGAAATAATTAACATTTGGCCTTAAGAAATCGCTCTAGAATAGACGGTAACAATTACTTTAGTAATGATCCAACACGAGTACAACTCCGTTACCTAGTTTTGTCTTTGAATCTGCATTTGAATGTTGCATGAGTGTTGTAATTCCACTACATTTTGGAAGTGATTTCGACTACATGTTTGATAATAATGTCCGTAACGTTGGACTTAAGCACTTACAATGCAGATCAGTCAGAGTTATTATTGTGGTTCCATAAACTAAAATCTAAGTATTTTATTCCGTAAGCGAAACGGTTCGCATATTTTTCGAGCTAAGAAAAACGTAAGATGGTTTGATTAGATCTATCACATATCAGAAATGTGAATTCCCTGGGCTCTAAAAGGGATTTTCTATCACTAGAGTGTTTTTACTATTATTATGTTTAGTCTGTACTAATACAGATAACAGCTATTCATCTTTATTCTGGTATAAACATAGCGTATTGTTAGTATAGACTAAAACCATCCGATTTTTTTGAATGATAAGTAACATCTGTTTAACTTGTCGATAAGAAACATCTGTTTAACTTGTTGATAAGAAACGTCTGTTTAACTTGTTGATAAGAAACATATGTTTAACTTGTTGATAAGAAACGTCTGTTTAACTTGTTGATAAGAAACATCTGTTTAACTTGTTGATAAGAAACGTCTGTTTAACTTGTTGATAAGAAACATCTGTTTAACTTGTTGATAAGAAACGTCTGTTTAACTTGTTGATAAGAAACATATGTTTAACTTGTTGATAAGAAACGTCTGTTTAACTTGTTGATAAGAAACATCTGTTTAACTTGTTGATAAGAAACGTCTGTTTAACTTGTTGATAAGAAACATCTGTTTAACTTGTTGATAAGAAACGTCTGTTTAACTTGTTGATAAGAAACATATGTTTAACTTGTTGATAAGAAACGTCTGTTTAACTTGTTGATAAGAAACATCTGTTTAACTTGTTGATGAGAAACATCTGTTTAACTTGTTGATAAGAAACGTCTGTTTAACTTGTTGATAAGAAACATATGTTTAACTTGTTGATAAGAAACGTCTGTTTAACTTGTTGATAAGAAACATCTGTTTAACTTGTTGATGAGTAACATCTGTTTAACTTGTTGATAAGAAACGTCTGTTTAACTTGTTGATAAGAAACATCTGTTTAACTTGTTGATAAGAAACATCTGTTTAACTTGTTGATAAGAAACATCTGTTTAACTTGTTGATAAGAAACATCTGTTTAACTTGTTGATAAGAAATGGTTTGTTCTGCTAGTATTAATAGACCTGAAATTTTGTAGAAATTCAGAGTTTGTATCTTATACAGGGTGTCTCTGAACTCTCTGATAACCTCTCTTGGTTATTGTTTCTGGTTCATTGAAAATTACAAATATTATTATTATTGTTTAAAGTGTCCAAAACACCTCAATTGCACTTGGAGTGACCATTTTTTGTATTTTTAAGTTTATATCTTAAGTACGAACAGCTGTATTAAGCTGTAATATGGTTCTTTATAACATGAAGATCTATTTTATTGGTTTTATTCCACTGACAGTTTTGAAATGGTGCCTATTTAAACCTTTTAATCCTAAAAAACTCAACAACCAATAACTATAGTAAAAATTACACAGAATAATGATTTCTAGCAAATTTAATTACAAATTCAGTGATATAGGCCTAATGTTTTGAAAAATCGGTCGAACAGTAATTGGATCAAATCGGACTGAATATGTTTATTAGCCACAATTTCAAAACTGTTTGTATAACAAAACCAATAATTTTTCTTAAAGTAGATTTTAATGTTATAAAGAACCATACAAAATTGCAGCTTTATACAAGTTTTCGCTCTTGAGACATCACTTTTAAAATAACAAAAATGATGGCTACAAGTATAACCGGTGTAATGGACGCTTTAAATGTAATATATGTGAATCTAAATGAACCAGAAACAATAACCGAGGGAGGTAATCACCCTACAGGCTATATGCACTAAGTTGCTGTTTGAAATTCTATTAGAAATAGCCTTTAAAAGAACTATTTATCTCGTAAGGACAACATTAGCATTACATTAGAAACCCAGCTAATAAGAATATCAAGCTGAAATGTTTACTGTCGATTCAATAGGTAGACTTGAATCTACAATGAAGATATTTTACTAAATAATAACTGAAGTATAAAATGACTTTTTAATAAAGGATTTTAAGAAGGGCTTGGAAGAAAATTCACAGAATAGTCGATTTATATCATAATGTAAAGTATTGTATATTACGTATAGTATAAAGCCAGCTCAATAGATTACAGAGTACATAATGGCCATTTAAAAATATTACTGATAATTATCATTTTTATACAAAATGTGATAAATAAATATTGTAATTATTAGATCTCGTGCCGACGGCCGTGGTGCTACGAGAGAAGCGAGTGATGTGTACAGTACTATAAATTAGCATAACTCAGGCTGAAGGCCTTGGTAACACGAGCGCATTGACTGAGGGGGCTGACAATCGAAGCGTGCAGGGTTGTCTCCTATTTAGTTTGTAAACTTTTTGTTTTAAAAATCTCGTAGCTTCCTGTGAATCATTGTTTTAAAAAATTACATTTTATGATTTTATAGCAATTTATATGTTTATATTTTTTATGAAAATAAATATCATATCATACTACAGTCCTTACTGTATGTACTCTGTTAAGTATTCTAGATTATTTTATTTTATAATATAAATTAAATATAAAACGATTCTAGAAATTTTCTTCCAAGCCCTTCTAAAAATCTCTTGTGTAAAACATATATTTGATACTTAATATTTATAGGTATAGTTAATGAAATAACTTCATTGAACGTGAGTTAGTAGTGTCTAGTGTACCTATTTTCAGCTTTATATATTTAGTACTTTATGAGAAAACGATTTATTTGTTTGAGAAAAAAACTGGATTTTCAGTTTATTATAATAGTACATTTTGAAATTGAGCTTTTACATTATGAATTTAGTTTAAAGCGCGAGTTTTACGATGAGCGATGTTTACTGAAAAATCTCACTTCACACCACATTTTTCACAATAGTACACAACAAAACTCATAGTATTTTTATATAATAACCTAACAATAAAACAAACGTTCTTTGGCGCTTTTTTATGAAAAACAATATTACAATCTATTCAATAAGCCTATAGTATAAAACATGTAGGAAAGCTACTTTTTCCATAAAAATGTATGAGGAAGTGCGATAATTCCTTCTTCATTGTTTTAATGGTGTTTTCACTGGAAGTAGACATGTACGCATTCATAGCCCATTAGATTGGCTTAACAGTGAATAGTAGCGAGATCACGGTAATGTTAGTTCAAGTACCCATCAATCAATAATGGTCAAGTCGCCAATCAATATAATCAAGTGATTTATTTGACGTACACCACTAACAGCATATGGTGTGCTCTTGCGGTATTCGGCAAACTAGCTACTGTAAATGGGGATTTACACTAGGCTAGTTACTAGCCGCTTGTAGGTGTTTACACCAGGCTGGTTACTAGCCGCTTGTGGGTGTTTACACCAGGCTGGTTACTAGCCGCTTGTGGGTGTTTACACCAGGCTAGTTACTAGCCGCTTGTAGATGTTTACACCAGGCTAGTTACTAGCCGCTTGTAGATGTTTACACCAGGCTGGTTACTAGCCGCTTGTGGGTGTTTACACCAGGCTAGTTACTAGCCGCTTGTGGGTGTTTACACCAGGCTAGTTACTAGCCGCTTGTAGGTGTTTACACCGGGCTGGTTACTAGCCGCTTGTGGGTGTTTACACCAGGCTAGTTACTAGCCGCTTGTGGGTGTTTACACCAGGCTAGTTACTAGCCGCTTGTGGGTGTTTACACCAGGCTAGTTACTAGCCGCTTGTAGATGTTTACACCAGGCTGGTTACTAGCCGCTTGTGGGTGTTTACACCAGGCTAGTTACTAGCCGCTTGTGGGTGTTTACACCAGGCTAGTTACTAGCCGCTTGTAGGTGTTTACACCGGGCTGGTTACTAGCCGCTTGTGGGTGTTTACACCAGGCTAGTTACTAGCCGCTTGTGGGTGTTTACACCAGGCTAGTTACTAGCCGCTTGTGGGTGTTTACACCAGGCTAGTTACTAGCCGCTTGTAGATGTTTACACCAGGCTGGTTACTAGCCGCTTGTGGGTGTTTACACCAGGCTAGTTACTAGCCGCTTGTGGGTGTTTACACCAGGCTAGTTACTAGCCGCTTGTGGGTGTTTACACCAGGCTAGTTACTAGCCGCTTGTAGGTGTTTACACCAGGCTAGTTACTAGCCGCTTGTAGGTGTTTACACCAGGCTAGTTACTAGCCACTTGTAGGTGTTTACACCAGGCTGGTTACTAGCCGCTTGTAGGTGTTTACACCAGGCTAGTTACTAGCCACTTGTAGGTGTTTACACCAGGCTAGTTACTAGCCGCTTGTAGGTGTTTACACCAGGCTGGTTACTAGCCGCTTGTAGGTGTTTACACCAGGCTAGTTACTAGCCGCTTGTAGGTGTTTACACCAGGCTAGTTACTAGCCACTTGTAGGTGTTTACACCAGGCTGGTTACTAGCCGCTTGTAGGTGTTTACACCAGGCTGGTTACTAGCCGCTTGTAGGTGTTTACACCAGGCTAGTTACTAGCCGCTTGTAGGTGTTTACACCAGGCTGGTTACTAGCCGCTTGTAGGTGTTTACACCAGGCTGGTTACTAGCCGCTTGTAGGTGTTTACACCAGGCTAGTTACTAGCCGCTTGTAGATGTTTACACCAGGCTAGTTACTAGCCGCTTGTAGGTGTTTACACCAGGCTGGTTACTAGCCGCTTGTAGGTGTTTACACCAGGCTAGTTACTAGCCGCTTGTAGATGTTTACACCAGGCTGGTTACTAGCCGCTTGTAGATGTTTACACCAGGCTAGTTACTAGCCGCTTGTAGATGTTTACACCAGGCTGGTTACTAGCCGCTTGTAGATGTTTACACCAGGCTGGTTACTAGCCGCTTGTAGGTGTTTACACCAGGCTAGTTACTAGCCGCTTGTAGATGTTTACACCAGGCTGGTTACTAGCCGCTTGTAGATGTTTACACCAGGCTAGTTACTAGCCGCTTGTAGATGTTTACACCAGGCTAGTTACTAGCCGCTTGTAGATGTTTACACCAGGCTAGTTACTAGCCGCTTGTAGATGTTTACACCAGGCTGGTTACTAGCCGCTTGTAGGTGTTTACACCAGGCTAGTTACTAGCCGCTTGTAGATGTTTACACCAGGCTGGTTACTAGCCGCTTGTAGATGTTTACACCAGGCTAGTTACTAGCCGCTTGTAGATGTTTACACCAGGCTAGTTACTAGCCGCTTGTAGATGTTTACACCAGGCTGGTTACTAGCCGCTTGTGGGTGTTTACACCAGGCTAGTTACTAGCCGCTTGTAGGTGTTTACACCGGGCTGGTTACTAGCCGCTTGTGGGTGTTTACACCAGGCTAGTTACTAGCCACTTGTAGGTGTTTACACCAGGCTGGTTACTAGCCGCTTGTAGGTGTTTACACCAGGCTAGTTACTAGCCACTTGTAGGTGTTTACACCAGGCTAGTTACTAGCCGCTTGTAGGTGTTTACACCAGGCTGGTTACTAGCCGCTTGTAGGTGTTTACACCAGGCTAGTTACTAGCCGCTTGTAGGTGTTTACACCAGGCTAGTTACTAGCCACTTGTAGGTGTTTACACCAGGCTGGTTACTAGCCGCTTGTAGGTGTTTACACCAGGCTGGTTACTAGCCGCTTGTAGGTGTTTACACCAGGCTAGTTACTAGCCGCTTGTAGGTGTTTACACCAGGCTGGTTACTAGCCGCTTGTAGGTGTTTACACCAGGCTGGTTACTAGCCGCTTGTAGGTGTTTACACCAGGCTAGTTACTAGCCGCTTGTAGATGTTTACACCAGGCTAGTTACTAGCCGCTTGTAGGTGTTTACACCAGGCTGGTTACTAGCCGCTTGTAGGTGTTTACACCAGGCTAGTTACTAGCCGCTTGTAGATGTTTACACCAGGCTGGTTACTAGCCGCTTGTAGATGTTTACACCAGGCTAGTTACTAGCCGCTTGTAGATGTTTACACCAGGCTGGTTACTAGCCGCTTGTAGATGTTTACACCAGGCTGGTTACTAGCCGCTTGTAGGTGTTTACACCAGGCTAGTTACTAGCCGCTTGTAGATGTTTACACCAGGCTGGTTACTAGCCGCTTGTAGATGTTTACACCAGGCTAGTTACTAGCCGCTTGTAGATGTTTACACCAGGCTAGTTACTAGCCGCTTGTAGATGTTTACACCAGGCTAGTTACTAGCCGCTTGTAGATGTTTACACCAGGCTGGTTACTAGCCGCTTGTAGGTGTTTACACCAGGCTAGTTACTAGCCGCTTGTAGATGTTTACACCAGGCTGGTTACTAGCCGCTTGTAGATGTTTACACCAGGCTAGTTACTAGCCGCTTGTAGATGTTTACACCAGGCTAGTTACTAGCCGCTTGTAGATGTTTACACCAGGCTGGTTACTAGCCGCTTGTGGGTGTTTACACCAGGCTAGTTACTAGCCGCTTGTAGGTGTTTACACCGGGCTGGTTACTAGCCGCTTGTGGGTGTTTACACCAGGCTAGTTACTAGCCGCTTGTGGGTGTTTACACCAGGCTAGTTACTAGCCGCTTGTAGGTGTTTACACCAGGCTAGTTATTAGCCGCTTGTAGGTGTTTACACCAGGCTGGTTACTAGCCGCTTGTAGGTGTTTACACCAGGCTGGTTACTAGCCGCTTGTAGGTGTTTACACCAGACTGGTTACTAGCCGCTTGTAGGTGTTTACACCAGGCTAGTTACTAGCCGCTTGTAGGTGTTTACACCAGGCTAGTTACTAGCCGCTTGTAGGTGTTTACACCAGGCTGGTTACTAGCCGCTTGTGGGTGTTTACACCAGGCTGGTTACTAGCCGCTTGTAGGTGTTTACACCAGGCTGGTTACTAGCCGCTTGTGGGTGTTTACACCAGGCTAGTTACTAGCCGCTTGTGGGTGTTTACACCAGGCTGGTTACTAGCCGCTTGTGGGTGTTTACACCAGGCTAGTTACTAGCCGCTTGTAGGTGTTTACACCGGGCTGGTTACTAGCCGCTTGTGGGTGTTTACACCAGGCTAGTTACTAGCCGCTTGTGGGTGTTTACACCAGGCTAGTTACTAGCCGCTTGTAGGTGTTTACACCAGGCTAGTTACTAGCCGCTTGTAGGTGTTTACACCAGGCTGGTTACTAGCCGCTTGTAGGTGTTTACACCAGGCTGGTTACTAGCCGCTTGTAGGTGTTTACACCAGACTGGTTACTAGCCGCTTGTAGGTGTTTACACCAGGCTGGTTACTAGTCACTTGTAGGTGTTTACACCAGGCTGGTACCTAGCCGCTTGTAGGTGTTTACACCAGGCTAGTTACTAGACGCTTGTAGGTGTTTACATCAGGCTGGTACCTAGCCGCTTGTAGGTGTTTACACCAGGCTAGTTACTAGCCGCTTGTAGGTGTGTACACCAGGCTAGTTACTAGCCGCTTGTAGGTGTTTACACCAGGCTAGTTACTAGCCGCTTGTAGGTGTTTACACCAGGCTAGTTACTAGCCGATTTTAGGTGTTTACACCAGGCTCTTTACTAGCCGCTTGTAGGTGTTTACACCAGGCTGGTTACTAGTCACTTGTAGGTGTTTACACCAGGCTGGTACCTAGCCGCTTGTAGGTGTTTACACCAGGCTGGTTACTAGCCGCTTGAAGATGTGTACACCAGGCTAGTTACTAGCCGCTTGTAGGTGTGTACACCAGGCTAGTTACTAGCCGCTTGTAGGTGTTTACACCAGGCTAGTTACTAGCCGATTTTAGGTGTTTACACCAGGCTAGTTACTAGCCGCTTGTAGGTGTTTATACCAGGCTGGTTACTAGTCACTTGTAGGTGTTTACACCAGGCTGGTACCTAGCCGCTTGTAGGTGTTTACACCAGGCTAGTTACTATTCGCTTGTAGGTGTTTACACCAGGCTGGTACATAGCCGCTTGTAGGTGTTTACACCAGGCTAGTTACTAGTCGCTTGTAGGTGTTTACACAAGGCTGGTTACTAGCCGCTTGTAGGTGTTTAAACCAGGCTAGTTACTAGCCGCTTGTGGGTGTTTACACCAGGCTAGTTACTAGCCGCTTGTAGGAGTTTACACCAGGCTAGTTACTAGCCGCTTGTAGGTGTTTACACCAGGCTAGTTACTAGTCGCGTGTAGGTGTTTACACAAGGCTGGTTACTAGCCGCTTGTAGGTGTTTACACCAGGCTGGTACCTAGCCGCTTGTAGGTGTTTACACCAGGATAGTTACTAGTCGCTTGTAGGTGTTTACACCAGGCTAGATACTAGCCGCTTGTAGGTGTTTACACCAGGCTGGTTACTAGCCGCTTGTAGGTGTTTACACCAGGCTGGTACCTAGCCGCTTGTAGGTGTTTACACCAGGCTAGTTACTAGTCGCTTGTAGGTGTATACACCAGGCTAGTTACTAGCCGCTTGTGGGTGTTTACACCAGGCTGGTTACTAGCCGCTTGTAGGTGTTTACACCAGGCTAGTTACTAGCCGCTTGTAGGTGTTTACACCAGGCTAGTTACTAGCCGCTTGTAGGTGTTTACACCAGGCTGGTTACTAGTCACTTGTAGGTGTTTACACCAGGCTGGTACCTAGCCGCTTGTAGGTGTTTACACCAGGCTAGTTACTATTCGCTTGTAGGTGTTTGCACCAGGCTGGTACCTAGCCGCTTGTAGGTGTTTACACCAGACTAGTTACTAGTCGCTTGTAGGTGTTTACACAAGGCTGGTTACTAGCCGCTTGTAGGTGTTTAAACCAGGCTAGTTACTAGCCGCTTGTAGGTGTTTACACCAGGCTAGTTACTAGCCGCTTGTAGGAGTTTACACCAGGCTAGTTACTAGCTGCTTGTAGGTGTTTACACCAGGCTAGTTACTAGTCGCGTGTAGGTGTTTACACAAGGCTGGTTACTAGCCGCTTGTAGGTGTTTACACCAGGCTGGTACCTAGCCGCTTGTAGGTGTTTACACCAGGATAGTTACTAGTCGCTTGTAGGTGTTTACACCAGGCTAGTTACTAGCTGCTTGTAGGTGTTTACACCAGGCTGGTTACTAGCCGCTTGTAGGTGTTTACACCAGGCTAGTTACTAGTCGCTTGTAGGTGTTTACACCAGGCTAGTTACTAGCCGCTTGTGGGTGTTTACACCAGGCTGGTTACTAGCCGCTTGTAGGTGTTTACACCAGGCTAGTTACTAGCCGCTTGTAGGTGTTTACACCAGGCTAGTTACTAGCCGCTTGTAGATGTTTACACCAGGCTAGTTATTAGTCGCTTGTAGGTGTTTACACCAGGCTGGTACCTAGCCGCTTGTAGGTGTTTACACCAGGCTAGTTACTAGTCGCTTGTAGGTGTTTACACCAGGCTGGTTACTAGCCGCTTGTAGGTGTTTACACCAGGCTGGTTACTAGCCGCTTGTAGGTGTTTACACCAGGCTGGTTACTAGCCGCTTGTAGGTGTTTACACCAGGCTGGTTACTAGCCGCTCGTAGGTGTTTACACCAGGCTGGTTACTAGCTTCTTGTAGACACGATGTCTTGAGGCATTCTATCATAGGTTGTCACCTCAATTGCAGCATGATGGCTGAGTGTAGTGAGCTTTGTGATGTTGATGAAGGAAGACATTGTGATTGAAATTTTGATTGACGACGCTAGAGATGAATTGTTGCTAGTTTTTCCGATAAATTAAAAGTAATTTTATGTAAAATTAAAGCGATATAAGTGGGTGAAAGACCTTGATAAAGAGGAAAGAAGAGCTTGGTGCGTCTAGCCCTGTGATCCGTGAACTGCAGGACCATTTGAGGACCATTTCGAGCTTAAAATCAGTTACGAATAATAAGTAGCTACTTGAACGAGGAATGGGGGGGGGGGGAGTTTACACCGGGATTGTTGCAGGCGCCTGTGATCACGTGACCCAGACAGTCAACAAGCCGCTCGTAGGCACTGCATGCTTGTTTTGGGGGGTTTACACCGGGATTTTTGCAGGCGCCTGTGATCACGTGACCCAGACAGTCAACAAGCCGCTCGTAGGCACTGCATGCTTGTTTTGGGGGGTTTACACCGGGATTGTTGCAGGCGCCTGTGATCATGTGACCCAGACAGTCAACAAGCCGCTCGTAGGCACTACAGGCTTGTTTTGGGGGGTTTACACCGGGATTGTTGCAGGCGTCTGTGATCACGTGACCTAGACAGTCAACAAGCCGCTCGTAGGCACTACAGGCTTGTTTTGGGGGGTTTACACCGGGATTGTTGCAGACGCCTGTGATCACGTGACCCAGACAGTCAACAAGCCGCTCGAAGGCACTACAGGCTTGTTTTGGGGGGTTTACACCGGGATTTTTGCAGGCGCCTGTGATCACGTGACCCAGACAGTTAACAAGCCGCTCGTAGGCACTGCAGGCTTGTTTTTGGGGGGTTTACACCGGTATTGTTGCAGACGCCTGTGATCACGTGACCCAGACAGTTAACAAGCCGCTCGTAGGCACTGCAGGCTTGTTTTTGGGGGGTTTACACCGGGATTGTTGCAGACGCCTGTGATCACGTTACCCAGACAGTTAACAAGCCGCTCGTAGGCACTGCAGGCTTGTTTTTGGGGGGTTTACACCGGGATTGTTGCAGACGCCTGTGATCACGTGACCCAGACAGTTAACAAGCCGCTCGTAGGCACTGCAGGCTTGTTTTTGGGGGGTTTACACCGGGATTGTTGCAGACGCCTGTGATCACGTGACCCAGACAGTCAACAAACCGCTCGTAGGCACTGCAGGCTTGTTTTTGGGGGTTTTACACCGGGATTGTTGCAGACGCCTGTAATCACGTGACCCAGACAGTCAACAAACCGCTCGTAGGCACTGCAGGCTTGTTTTTGGGGGGTTTACACCGGGATTGTTGCAGACGCCTGTAATCACGTGACCCAGACAGTCAACTAGCCGCTCGTAGGCACTGCAGGCTTGTTATTTTTATTCATTGTCCAGTTCTACTTACCTGTTAAATGGAAGTTTACACTAGGAAAGTTGAGGGTATGTAGCCGCTTGTAGTAAGCCTTCTGTAACTAGCCTAGTGTAAACTCCCCTTTAAAATTAATATACATCAGCTGTTTGATCCATTTGTTTATTTAGTAGCCAGTGTAGGTACTTTAATGTTATTTTACATAAACTTTAATTGCATAAATTGTTGTGATTGGTAACTTCTTACACCGCTTCACAATAAACGTTAGCCACAATAGCCCAACGATCCTCTATCAGGTTAACGTTGGGTGTTTCCTGGCGATGGCAACACGTATGATATACGTACAGTGGTGATGACCCTCCCACTCACCTATACTCGTAATCACACTCTCGACCTTCCCATCACACACATTTATAAATTTGCCATCAGCCTCACTGCAGGCACGTAGCCAAGGGGGGGGGGGGGTCCTGGGTGTCCGGACCCCCCCCCCGAAATTTTTAAAATGTTTTATTTTTATGGTGTACTACATTTTTATGAATGTAAAAAAATAAAACAATATCATACAATTAAGGTAAATAATTCATCATTGGAGATGAGATGATCCACATCCTCGGTTCATTGAGCGCCACACCAGCCTTCAAGACTTTGTAGAACTAACTGAACCTGTGTATGCAAGTCTTGAGGAAATTTCCAACACAAGTAGAAAAAGTGCTGGGGCTGCAGCTGCCTTTCAAGCGGCAATGGAAAGAAGCACTTTTTTATTATCTTTGTTAGTGTGTGAAAAAATATTCGGCATAACTTTACCCCTTTCAGTATACCTCCAGCACGAAAGGTACGACCTTGCAGCAGTCGTAAGTTATGCTAATGAGGTTATTCAATCGTTACAAGACCTAAGAGATTCAGCTGATAAAGTATTTAAAGATATTTTCAACCGTGCTTCAACTATGTCTCAAGAAATATTTAATAGGGAATTAGAAGCACCAAGAATAAATAAACGACTACAACATCGCTCTAATCATATTGTTAAGTCAACTGAAGAGTATTTTCGAGTTTCGATTTTTGTGCCATGTTTGGATAGCATTATAAAAAATATGAAAGAACGATTTTCAAACAATGAAAACATCATAAAGTCTTTCCAAGCATTATTACCAGGATTTGCTTCGCCAGAGAAAGAAGACATGTTGGAATGCCTGTTAGCTTACCTTTCGTCCAGTGATAGTCCTGATGACAGCCACTTTTTAAGGTTGAGTGGAAGAGAGGACTTAATAGTCCTAATTCCGCCTAATAAAGACAATTTTCATTTCATTTTCATCACTACACTTACAGGTGAATACAGGGTATGGTGCAACTCATCAAAAAATGTCAAGAAACCCTCAAACATTTTAGAAATAATGGAAGCATGCAACAAGTCTTTTCTCCCACATATTTACCAGCTCCTTCAGGTTTTTGCAACACTCCCAGTTACCACTTGTAGTGTAGAAAGGAAATTTTCTACAATGAAACGAATAAAATCATTTATTCGTAATAGAACAAGCACGAGCGTTTGAGTTCACTTGCTGTACTTTCCTGTCACCCACAGTTGCACCCTGACGCGGAAGCAGTTTTGGACGTGATGGCAAAGAAGCAGAAAAGACGATTACTTTTATAAAACATTAAAACTTCCAGACGGACTTTGCTTTGTGTGTCTATGTATTATTTGTCTATGTAATAAGATCATTATTCACTCACACTGCCAGATGGCCATGTACGACACGTGAAAATAAAGAGTTAAGAATGAAGAGGGGCCCGAAATTAGGGTACCGTTTTTTAGTGCTG
Source organism: Stictocephala bisonia (assembly GCA_035578905.1). Classification (NCBI taxonomy): domain Eukaryota; kingdom Metazoa; phylum Arthropoda; class Insecta; order Hemiptera; family Membracidae; genus Stictocephala; species Stictocephala bisonia. The sequence goes on from JAQJVL010000105.1 coordinate 592,361, forward strand.
TAAATGACCAAAATATGAGTTTTTAATTCATAAAAACCAAAAACTTCCCCCCCCCCCTGAACCCACCTGCTTACCGGGGGGGGGCAAGCCCCCCCCCCAAGTGTAATCCTGGCTACGTGCCAGCCTCACTGGACGATGATTATAAGATTTAAAATGATACTTCTATTTCATATTTTTTAATATTGATATTTTAAGGGAAAGATCTTATAGTTAAATATACCATTCTTAATGGCAGTTTATCGCGTACTGTATGGCCCTATATCACTATCTCAGTGGAAATGTACCGACTGCGGAAATAGAAGGCGAGAAGCCCGCCCTGTGCCGACGAGTCACGTGATCTCTGGGTAATTAATTAGAGCCACTGCACTTCAGTAGACCAAGGTTCTAAATATAACCTACATCTATTACTGCTTCTGAAAGAACACGTAGGCGTACGAGTGAAGCTTCAAGGTAGACCTGTTAGTCGTTAATAGAAAAATATTTTATGAAGAGTAAACAGGGCAAATAATGTGGAATGGAAGTTATTCATGTTTTATTGTACACGAACTTGCCATATTCTACATAACCAGCATGTATGGAAGTAGTTATAAATACTATGATACTCCTGATAATTGATTGTAGTTTATAAATACAGTAGCTTGTTATTTTATGAAGAGTAAACAGGGCAAATAATGTGGAATGGAAGTTATTCATGTTTTATTGTACACGAACTTGCCATATTCTACATAACCAGCATGTATGGAAGTAGTTATAAATACTATGATACTCCTGATAATTGATTGTAGTTTATAAATACAGTAGCTTGTTATTTTATGAAGAGTAAACAGGGCAAACAATGTGGAATGGAAGTTATTCATGTTTTATTGTACACGAACTTGCCATATTCTACATAATCAGCGTGTATGGAAGTAGTTATAAATACTATGATACTCCTGATAATTGATTGTAGTTTATAAATACAGTAGCTTGTTATTTTATGAAGAGTAAACAGGGCAAACAATGTGGAATGGAAGTTATTCATGTTTTATTGTACACGAACTTGCCATATTCTACACAACCAGCATGTATGGAAGTAGCTATAAATACTATGATACTCCTGATAATTGATTGTAGTTTATAAATACAGTAGCTTGTTATTTTATGAAGAGTAAACAGGGCAAACAATGTGGAATGGAAGTTATTCATGTTTTATTGTACACGAACTTGCCATATTCTACACAACCAGCATGTATGGAAGTAGCTATAAATACTATGATACTCCTGATAATTGATTGTAGTTTATAGATACAGTAGCTTGTTATTTTATGAAGAGTAAACAGGGCAAACAATGTGGAATGGAAGTTATTCATGTTTTATTGTACACGAACTTGCCATATTCTACACAACCAGCATGTATGGAAGTAGCTATAAATACTATGATACTCCTGATAATTGATTGTGCTCGTAGTTTATAAATACAGTAGCTTGTTATTTTATGAAGAGTTAACAGGGCAAACAATGTGGAATGAAAGTTATTCATGTTTTATTGTACACGAACTTGCCATATTCTACATAACCAGCATGTATGGAAGTAGCTATAAATACTATGATACTCCTGATAATTGATTGTGCTCGTAGTTTATAAATACAGTAGCTTGTTATTTTATGAACAGTAAACAGGGCAAACAATGTGGAATGGAAGTTATTCATGTTTTATTGTACACGAACTTGCCATATTCTACATAACCAGCATGTATGGAAGTAGCTATAAATACTATGATACTCCTGATAATTGATTGTGCTCGTAGTTTATAAATACAGTAGCTTGTTATTTTATGAAGAGTAAACAGGGCAAACAATGTGGAATGGAAGTTATTCATGTTTTATTGTACACGAACTTGCCATATTCTACATAACCAGCATGTATGGAAGTAGCTATAAATACTATGATACTCCTGATAATTGATTGTGCTCGTAGTTTATAAATACAGTAGCTTGTTATTTTATGAAGAGTAAACAGGGCAAACAATGTGGAATGGAAGTTATTCATGTTTTATTGTACACGAACTTGCCATATTCTACATAACCAGCATGTATGGAAGTAGCTATAAATACTATGATACTCCTGATAATTGATTGTGCTCGTAGTTTATAAATACAGTAGCTTGTTATTTTATGAAGAGTAAACAGGGCAAACAATGTGGAATGGAAGTTATTCATGTTTTATTGTACACGAACTTGCCATATTCTACATAACCAGCATGTATGGAAGTAGCTATAAATACTATGATACTCCTGATAATTGATTGTGCTCGTAGTTTATAAATACAGTAGCTTGTTATTTTATGAAGAGTAAACAGGGCAAACAATGTGGAATGGAAGTTATTCATGTTTTATTGTACACGAACTTGCTATATTCTACACAACCAGCATGTATGGAAGTAGCTATAAATACTATGATACTCCTGATAATTGATTGTGCTCGTAGTTTATAAATACAGTAGCTTGTTATTTTATGAAGAGTAAACAGGGCAAATAATGTGGAATGGAAGTTATTCATGTTTTATTGTACACGAACTTGCCATATTCTACACAACCAGCATGTATGGAAGTAGCTATAAATACTATGATACTCCTGATAATTGATTGTGCTCGTAGTTTATAAATACAGTAGCTTGTTATTTTATGAAGAGTAAACAGGGCAAACAATGTGGAATGGAAGTTATTCATGTTTTATTGTACACGAACTTGCCATATTCTACACAACCAGCATGTATGGAAGTAGCTATAAATACTATGATACTCCTGATAATTGATTGTGCTCGTAGTTTATAAATACAGTAGCTTGTTATTTTATGAAGAGTAAACAGGGCAAACAATGTGGAATGGAAGTTATTCATGTTTTATTGTACACGAACTTGCCATATTCTACACAACCAGCATGTATGGAAGTAGCTATAAATACTATGATACTCCTGATAATTGATTGTAGTTTATAAATACAGTAGCTTGTTATTTTATGAAGAGTAAACAGGGCAAACAATGTGGAATGGAAGTTATTCATGTTTTATTGTACACGAACTTGCTATATTCTACATAACCAGCATGTATGGAAGTAGCTATAAATACTATGATACTCCTGATAATTGATTGTGCTCGTAGTTTATAAATACAGTAGCTTGTTATTTTATGAAGAGTAAACAGGGCAAACAATGTGGAATGGAAGTTATTCATGTTTTATTGTACACGAACTTGCCATATTCTACACAACCAGCATGTATGGAAGTAGCTATAAATACTATGATACTCCTGATAATTGATTGTAGTTTATAGATGCAGTAGCTTGTTATTTTCAACAATATTAAATGTCATTCATGTAGGCCTACTAAAAAAAGAAAATCCCGTCAAAAAGTACAATTTTAAACACATTACCAACCCCCTGTGTTGACCCACTCAATTGTTGGAGATGAAATTTACAAACACGTTACGAACAAAATCAAAATCATGGGTTTCTATTTCAATGATTCTATCCATAATAATGATCATATCGTAACACTTTCAGTGCCGTTTGGTAGTTAAAGAACTAGTCTAGTGTACCATAAGTTGATTTTTGTAAATAATTAAGTATTCATGTATCAATTTTACAGCATTTAACTGTATTCTTGTCATTCTTGACGATTTAAAAAAATAAAACTAATTAAGGTCTAACCTAGTGGAAAAACTTATAGGTTTCACTATAGCTCATTATAATAAATAATAAACGTGAATCGTACTGTTAAAATAGAAAAGCATCTTCCAGCCCACTGACGACAATTTTGTATGTTGTCTGCTACAGAGACGCTTGGCAGTTTGGGAAATTGCCATTCCATTTAGTGTTGTTGGAAATGATAAAATAGACTACTAATATTGTATTCTTTATTTTTTTGATAATAGAGTACATCCATAAGAATGGATTTCATTTTAAAAACACGATGTGCATTTCTGATTTTCTTGCATCAATTATCTAAAAAAATAATGATTATTTTAACATGGTTTTAATGAATATTATTAATCATTAATTATAATCTTCAATGAATCTCATTTAGTTTATAAATACTCGCAAAGTAAAACAAACATCAAAATAAGTGAAACCTAAATTATAAATAAGAGGTATCTAGTACGAAACCATTAGGTAAAACAAATAACATATCGTAAAAAACCTGCCTCTATAACGAAGTGGCTTTCAGAAGATCCGGTCAGGGTGGGCCATATTGATCATGGCAATATTTCATTAATTTTACCCACCTTTATAATAACAGATCCAAACAATAAAGTAAAACAAATAGATAGTCCTGAGTTGTAGTTAAAATTAAATATAATTTAACTGACACAACGATAAAGTATAACCGAAGGTATAACTAGTCTCCTGACAAATATTCTCGAACGCTGTTACAGGCAAGGTTTACTATAGTTATATTATATACAGTAGCTCTTGTATATAAAGTATAACCGAAGGTATAACTAGTCTCCTGACAAATATTCTCGAACGCTGTTACAGGCAAGGTTTACTATAATTATATTATATACAGTAGCTCTTGTATATAAAGTATAACCGAAGGTATAACTGGTCTCCTGACAAATATTCTCGAACGCTGTTACAGGCAAGGTTTACTATAATTATATTATATACAGTAGCTCTTGTATATAAAGTATAACCGAAGGTATAACTAGTCTCCTGACAAATATTCTCGAACGCTGTTACAGGCAAGGTTTACTATAATTATATTATATACAGTAGCTCTTGTATATAAAGTATAACCGAAGGTATAACTGGTCTCCTGACAAATATTCTCGAACGCTGTTACAGGCAAGGTTTACTATAATTATATTATATACAGTAGCTCTTGTATATAAAGTATAACCGAAGGTATAACTAGTCTCCTGACAAATATTCTCGAACGCTGTTACAGGCAAGGTTTACTATAATTATATTATATACAGTAGCTCTTGTATATAAAGTATAACCGAAGGTATAACTGGTCTCCTGACAAATATTCTCGAACGCTGTTACAGGCAAGGTTTACTATAATTATATTATATACAGTAGCTCTTGTATATAAAGTATAACCGAAGGTATAACTGGTCTCCTGACAAATATTCTCGAACGCTGTTACAGGCAAGGTTTACTATAATTATATTATATACAGTAGCTCTTGTATATAAAGTATAACCGAAGGTATAACTAGTCTCCTGACAAATATTCTCGAACGCTGTTACAGGCAAGGTTTACTATAATTATATTATATACAGTAGCTCTTGTATATAAAGTACAACCGAAGGTATAACTAGTCTCCTGACAAATATTCTCGAACGCTGTTACTGGCAAGGTTTACTATAATTATATTATATACAGTAGCTCTTGTATATAATACTAAATACAAGAGCTACTGATGGTTTCTCCATTAATATTTTTCTATTGTCTAGTTTTTTCCATTTGAACCCAATATTTTTTAAAACCCTCGCCAACATAAGCTTGTTTTAAGTTTTCGGAGGGTAGGTACTTCTCGACGTCTGTAATAGTTCAGTACATGGTTTCTGATTGCAATTTTTTGAAAATCATCCAGCTCTGTTATTATCGATTTAAAAGGCTTTTTCCTCTTCGGTGTGCACAGCTTAGGAACATAATATGCCCTAGGATTGGTTTTTCTTACACTCGTATCATAACTTACAGAAACGGTCGGATTTTCGTCAGAAGGTAGGCTTTGGTTCACTTCTTCAAATTCATGTTGGCTCGCTGAGGAGGCTTCATCTTCCATTTATTGTTTTAACTGCAATCTTATGCGGCTCAAAGTTCTGGTGGAAATATTGCAAGCTGCAGACACTCTTTCAGACACCTTTTTAAGATATAATAACGGTCCCTTGTTGTCACGTTCCCGCTCGAAGTATTGCAAAACAGATAATCGTTCTTGCCTGAGAATTGTATGCTGTCCCAGCACGCTTTTCACTTGATGGAGGCATATTCACAAAAATAAAAGTAAACAAAAAACACTAACACACAAATAGTCACACAACAAAAGATAATAGCAAAAAATATGCAATAGTAAACTCAATTAATTGAAGAAATGCTTAATTTAAAAATTCGCTAACTAAAAAATTAAATGAAAACACAGTGGCTATTTAATTTACCACGATGTTACTGTGGCCAACACTCACTTTGAAATGAGAACTACCCTCACCCCTAGAAACTCGTAAGCAGTTGATTAAGCATTTTTCAGAAATAGATTAGCTACCATGAGTCAGACTTCCGCTGCGAAAGTCCAATGTTCCAAGTGGTAGTACCGTTATAACGCAAAATACAGATTTTTCTCATGAAACTGGATTGTTACCTCTAATCTTTTATAAGCTTAGTTTAAAAATTATTTTATTAGAATTGTTGTCAATTCCAATGTAATTTAATCGTCATATCGTTACACAAAACCAACTATACTGTTACTATACAAATAAACAGACCACCTCAATATTGTTCAATTTTTATCGAGTTTTATATCGTTAATCTTATTTTTTTATGTACTTTTCAAATATTTGATAAAAATTCAAAAATTGTGATCCGGGAAAAAAGTTAGTTCACCTAGTGGGGATGCCAGTAAGTGACTCATTAAGGGGAGTCGGGAGCTCCATATAAACCAATGTTAAATTCTATAAATTCAGGGAACATTAAAAAAAAACCTATTCATGATACCATAATGATTTTTTTTTTATTTGATTGTGCATACTTTCTTGGACATTTTAACACAAGGGTTTTAGTTTAAAATTTTTTTTGTGATTTTTCAGAATTTTTTAAAAATATACTAAAACTTTTACTAAATTTTTATACAAAAGTGTCAATAAAAAAAAAAATCATTAACATTTTATTAAAACCTTGTGTTAATTTGTAGAGGTTGATTGGATCTACAATTTAAAAAAAAATTATTGAGCTATCACGCATAGTTTTTGAAAAAATGTACCTTATTCGAAAAAAAACACTGTTTTTCAGAAAACTCCTTTTTATTGGAAACATGCAGTAACCATGAAAATAAACTTACTTTAGTGCAACTTTAGTTGCACACACACAACTTTAGGTTTCCCTACATTCTTACGTCTTTTAAACACTTTATTTGAAAATCTAGGCATTTTTACTATTTAATTGTAATATATTTTACAGTCAAATGCTACACTAAATATTATTCACATTTGAAAACAATGTTGAAGGTTATAAACATCAAACATCAACAACAACTAACTAGTAAACAAGAAAAATATGACTGAAATAACAACAGGTGACGAACCTAAAGAACAGGTGTGCCAACTGTAGGAAATATAATATCACAACACCTCTCTTTTGAAAAATAAATTGAGTAATACACAAAATTTTGCAGCTGATCCTGAAGTATCCTAGAAAAATCAGCGTACACTAACGAATAACTTTTTATTTTTTTTAACAACCAATGAACCGATTTTTATATAGTTGGTTTCTAATTAACGGCAATTAAATGCCGAATAATTTGATATAAAAAACACAAAAAGTAATTTTTTACCATAATTTAGCTCCCGACACCCCTTAAGGAAACAGCCGCAGGCGGCTGCCAGTGCTGGGGGGTGTCCCGGGCCAGTCCCAGGTAGCCGAGGGTCCAGGAGACAGGTTCTATCATACAAAATATAAAGCCCCTTGTCCTGCGACATGTTGCAAACTGTTTCCATACGGCGACTTGTGCCGGCATATATCGTGCATGTACTAAAGCCCCTTGTCCCGCGACATGTTGCAAACTGTTTCCATACAGCGACTTGTGCCGGCATGTATCCTGCATGTACTAAAGCCCCTTGTCCCGCGACATGTTGTAAACTGTTTCCATACAGCGACTTGTGCCGGCATGTATCGTGCATGTACTAAAGCCCCTTGTTCCGCGACATGTTGCAAACTGTTTCCATACGGCGACTTGTGCCGGCATGTATCGTGCATGTATTAAACCCCATTGTGCCGCGACATGTTGCAGACTGTTTCCATACGGCGACTTGTGCCGGCATATATCGTGCATGTACTAAAGCCCCTTGTCCCACGACATATTGCAGACTGTTTCCATACAACGACTTGTGCCGGCATATATCGTGCAACTTGTTTTAGGATAAATTTGTTGTAATGGAAATGGGGCTTAAGCTGTTTTCTGAATTTAGAGAGGTTGATTCAAATCTAAGAAAAAGTGGAAGAGTACAAACACGTTTCATCCCGTTGTAATTTGAGCGGTCTATACAGTAAAATGTTTTACGTTTGGATTTTGATAGTTTAATCAAATTGCGGAGATCATTACAGGTTTCTATTGAAAAGGTAAATTGATAAAAGCTCTGTCTGACAAATAACAGAGTTCCGAAAATGTAAAATGACAGGTTTAGAGTTTATTTCCACAGAAAAAATAACGAATTTATGTAAATAACCTTCAACAACTTGAATTGTGATAAACGGCAATATTAAAATTCCTATTTCGCGACAGGCTTCTTTACGCGACTGGCGCCTATCTATAAAAAGGATAGTTCTCACAGTTGTTGAAGCTCGATGATTTTTAACTCCCACAATAATTGAGTAAGTTATATGAATTTCATAAGCGAATTAGGGATATGCGTCTTCTCATTTAGCCATTTGCAATCAAATTTAGAGAGATCAGAGGAATATTTAGTTTATGACATAACACACTGTGGTTTCTTGGCCTCTTTGCTCTAACCTTGTCACGATGAGGTAGAATCATATAGTGACTGGTGTGTACGGGTCATGTCACGTAAGCGATCATGACACAAACAATGTACATACTTCACTGACCCGGATGACGCGATTCCTGTCTGTTGCTGTTGGTTGGCATGCCAGTATGTTGTACATGGTTTGGAAATTTACTGACAATAAGTTGTATTTGTGGGTTTGAATCACGGTAGTTCCAACTACCGTGGGTTTGAATAAGAAAAATTCGAGACCGAGAGCAAGGTTCTGAGGCAAACAACGCTTTTGTATATCCAGGAAAATGCTGGAGCATTCGAAACACAACGCTTCATTGAGTTATTTTTAACTATGTACATTTACTGTTGACGTTGTTAATTTTGTTTGTTTTACATTTATGTTCATTTTAATAACTAAGAAAAGTATTTTTAGTATTAAATGGATTTTCTAATTAACAAAACTTACAGGTAGTGAGGGCTTGGTAATCGCTCTAAGAAATAGATGTGCTTGTGCGCAAGCAGACTTGTGTTACTTGGAATTTATGGTCTCAAACCGTATTGATACTGATAATTAATTAAAACATAGTCTATAGTCCAGTACTGTGATGTAAATAGTATGTACCTGCTGAAAGTTGCTGTACAGAATCGTGTTTGTAATGGAGGAGCTGGTGTGTGCCTTTCGATATTAGCGAACTAATTAATGAACACTTGTGATGACCATAGTCTCCCAGCCCTGACACCACTCGGGAGGCGCAGTAGTCTAGTGACCTTCACTGATGATGACCCCCTAGCGACATGCAGCCATCGTACGGTCGTAGGCCCACTCACTATATTTGGTCTAACCTTCGGTGTAGTTGAGCTGTTTCTGTTTACTTGGATTGTTTACGCTATCAAACTGCGGCGGAGAATTGAACAGTGACGTGCGATGGACAGTTGAGCTAACACAACAAACAAGTGTTCTTAAAACAGGATTAAGACGTATTTGGTGGCTGATTTCAAGGTGGAGACGCTCATACCACGTCTTATATGTATACGGAAAGTGGCGACGCTCACACTACGTCTTATATGTATACGGTAGTTGGAGACACTCATACCACGTCTTATGTGTGTATGGCAAATGGCGACGCTCACACCACGTCTTATATGTATACGGCAAGTTAGGACGCTCATACCATGTCTTATATGTATGAGGACGCTCATACTACGTCTTATATGTATACGGCAAATGAGGACGCTCACACACGTCTTATATGTATACGGCAAGTTAGGACGCTCATACCATGTCTTATATGTATACGGTGTGAGGACGCTTATACCACGTCTTATATGTATACGGCGTGAGGACGCTCATACCTCGTCTTATATGTATACGGCAAATGAGGACGCTCACACACGTCTTATATGTATACGGCAAGTTAGGACGCTCATACCATGTCTTATATGTATACAACGTGAGGACGCTCATACCATGTCTTATGTGTATACGGCAAATGAGGACGCTCACACACGTCTTATATGTATACGGCAAGTGATGACCCTCATAACACGTCTTATATGTATACGGCAAGTGAGGACCCTCATAACACGTCTTATATGTATACGGCAAGTGAGGACGCACATACCGTCGTATAAAAGTCATAACGACGTATCTGCATTTTTGCAGTTTTTCAGGAGAGCAGTTTAAAGGTTTTCATGTTTAAGTTTAGCATCATAACATTAAAAGTACGATTTGTGTGTCAATGAATATTTAGATATACATTGCCAGAGAGTTGTCCTTAAAGATGTTATAATTGAATTAACTGTAGCTACTTCCGGTTTCCCCCCACTCTCTTTTAAAGTAGATACGTCATTATGTCCTGGCATCACAACACAACAATTGTAAGTTACGTCACCGTAATATTTAATTAATAATTAGTTTTTCTTTTATATTAAGTAAAATTATCCCTGTGAGGCTTTAGTTTTAACAGTATAAAATATTCAAGAGATATATAGTAAAATAAAAAACACATTTTATAAAATGAGCTTTTAATAAAAACCAAAAAACACTGAATTTAATAAAAAAAATACGGCGGCAGTTCAAAAATAAAAATTTAAAGATAAACCTTGATTTTGTGAGTAATTACTTATAGATACAGTAACATAATTTGTAAAAATGATGTAATAAAAGTGAAGGGTAATAAAATAATTAACTATTATTTCAGATATAAAAAACATATACTCTAAGTAATTAGATATTAACTAAAAACCTCTACAGAAAAAAAAACTATTTTACGATTGTTAAAGCGTTAACATTAACAATACTATATGTATACTAAATGTATAAAACATAAAACTGTCATAAAAATCTCCTATAGGCTATAATATTGTAGTGTCATAGATAAATATAGAAAAGTAATAATAATAATGTTAAAGGAAAGTACATGTGTATAAAGTTTTGACTAAAACTACATCGTGAGATCGTTATGATCACAGTCAAGATCGGAGGATTGTCTTTGAAAATTCATAATACTACAGTAGTAAATTACTACAATGTATAAAGTTTAAACTAAAACTACATCGTGAACATCTGAATGATCGCAGTCAAGAACATGAGGTTGTCTTTGGTCCCTTTCTTCAGTTGTGCGGCAAACTTTTATAAAAAGTTACATGCTCTGCACTTCTGACGATTGGTGTGGGTCCAGAACATAGAGATATTAAGTCCTCAAACTTCTCCTTGGATAACACAGCTTTCTTCTTTGGTAAGGAGTTTAGACGTTTTGGCTTTGTCTTTGGGTTGTCAGCTGCTGTCCGTGGAAGAGTGATACTCTTGTACAAGTCGGAGAGATGGCTGGTTTTGAAAAATATTTTTTCCGGTTCTTTTTTAAGTACCATGTACTCAACCATACTTGGCCAGTTAACGCTGTTTCCATCATCATCCTCCCTCACTTTTAGAACTCTGAGTTGTTTGGCTTTCCCCATAAAATCTAAAAAGTCATTGGATTCAAGGCAATGAACATTGTAAGGTTTTTTCATACGAGCGAGACGAATGATCGACGCAATCTGTGATGGAACATAGATGTTGCCAGCAGCTTTCAAAGCAGTGTTAACTGCACTGTGGACAGAATCCCCTTCATTCTGGCCATGGTAGGGCTCAAAGAAGTTCAAAAATACTTTAGCAACATGTTTTGAGATAGAAACAAAATGCAAAAGCATAGTTGCTATTCCTGAGTTTTTGTTTTGGCCACTGCAGCCATCGGAGAATAAAAAAACTTCCTCTACTTCTTTTTTGTCTAGTTCCAATAAGTATAAGTATAAGCAAGTTGAAATTTCTGATGCACCACGACGGCTTAAGCCCTCATGCCAGAGGTAGCAGTTGCACTCAGTTGAAGATAGATTGTATATAGTTAAGTTAAAGTTGGCAAGTCGTCTATGGTAGAAGAGTTGACTTTCGTTTGACACTGGTAGCAGAATAACCTGCTGTAAATCAAATGATGCACTGACAGTTTTGCTGTCTGAGAATAACTTGGCCTCATTTTTAAAACTTCTTACAGCATTCTTCTCTTTAATATGCTTCTGATATCGATCTTCCAATTCTTCTTTCTTTTTGATATCCCCACTTCTATAAACAACACATAAGCTGCATTGGTCTTTTTTCAAGTGAAAAAACCCAAGGTTCAGTTGATTGAAAACATCACTGTAGGTTGTTCGACTGCAAGTTATTCCTTTCGGTTTGTGCTCTTCAAGGAACATAGAATGCATCTTATTTAGCGTCAGATCAGGATGCAGGTATTCTTTCGTTGATGAAGCTCGGCAATAATGTGACTCCATCTTAGAAAATCTGTTTATGTGAGCTAAGATTGCTTCACGAACCTTCAAATCTTTATCTTTTAATTTCTCTGAACGGCCACCTCTCTTTTCTTCTTCTAATACCCCAGTGTCTTTCTTTTTTTCCAACGCAGTACGGACATTCCTTTCGGTAATTGCTAATGTATTTAAAAACATCTTTTTACAAACCGACTTTTCATCGTTCCCTTTTGGTAAATAGTAATTTAGAGTATATTTCCTCCTGGATGATTCTTTTAAACTAGTCTTTCGTTTGGTTTCAGTTTTTTTCACATATCTAGCAATGTACTCCCTTTTAACTTGTAGATTCAGTGTTGAATAGTAATCATCTAAAATATTTTTCCTTTCAATTTCTGTAAATTCAAAACACTGGTGGGCAAACTTTTTACAAATTTCACCATTGCATGCTTCTCCCAAACGTTTTCTAGCTGACACTAATTTTTTTGTTGCATAGCTGACATATTCTTCTCCTTTGTTTCTTTGCTCTTTGGCAATTTTTCTTTTGTTAATTTTTCTTTTTTTTAGAGTTTCGGGATTGAGAGTTCCATCTTCCCTCTGGTTACCTACTACCAAAAAATCCTCAGGAACTAATTCGTTATCAATAACAGTGCTGGTCTTGTTCTCTTTTTCTTCAAAATTCTTGAGACGTTTCTTCCCTTTCTTAACCTTACTATTGAGTCCCTCTGTAGTAGCGGTTAGGTTTATGTCTTGATCAAATTCATGATCATTCACACATTGACTGTTGTCTAAATGGTTGAAACATAGATAGCGAAAGCAAAGAGGACAAGCAGCAAAAACTTCACCTTTGCATTCACAAATCTCACATGTATTTTCCTGGTTTCTTATGTTTATAGTGGATATAGTTTTTCCTATTTCTAAAATGTCTTTCTCATGGCCACTAGAGCAGCTATACTTAGAATGATCTTCACAAATTGGCATATTACATTCTTCACAAATGGAAAATAAATATTTTTTGCACTTTCCAACTTCACAAGAAGGAAAATAATCAGGGTCCAAAAAAGAATCATCAAAGTCACTTTCAATTTCTGCAGAGTTCATAGATTTATCTGAGTTTTTACACATTTTCAAAGAAGCCAAAGGCTGTTCATCATCACTTGTAAAGTCCATTTCTAATTTATGTTTCAGCAAATCACATCAAACCTAAAACAAACCATAAACATTACTATTGATAATATTTTATTGTTTTTAAAAATCAACTTTGGGGTGCAAAGGTTTGTTAGAAATAAAACACCACTTTAAAAAAGGTATAAATGAGTTATTTTATTTTTTACAGTTCATAAAGTGTAATACGCCTAATATTATAACTTGTAAAATCACCTGTAACCGTTGAGACATAGTGGCGTATCTTCACTTACGTCGTTATGTTTTGTAGAAATGGGCTAAATTGAAAAAAATATCACAAAACATAACGACGTAAGTTAAGATACGCCGTTATGTTGTTTTATACAGTCAAAATATTTCAGTTACGCCACCTTCATAAAAGTTGATATCTTTGTAATGGTTGTAGATACAGATACGCCGAAAGGACTCGTGGATAGAGCTCGTCAAGTTTGATATGAAGGCGTTGATAACTCAAAATGCCTAATTTTTCAGATACGTCGTTATGTCTTTTACACGACGATACCACGTCTTATATGTATATGGTAGGTGGCGACGCTCATACCACATCTTATATGTATACGGTAGGTGGCGACGTTCATAAGATTGAGGAAGTTCTAAATATTATAGTTTGTGGTCGTAATGTTGAGATTTAAATTAAACAACAAACACTAAAACGGTTAGATAAATCAACAGACTTTACAAGCTTATATTCTATTCAGATAGTCTGTTTTAATCTAGCAGTATAGTTTAGCTACTTCGTCGGCCCTGTGGCGCAACGGATAACGCGTCTGACTACGGATCAGAAGATTCCAGGTTCGAATCCTGGCAGGGTCGTGTTATATTTTTACTTCTCAATTAGTTATATTCATTATTGCAGTTTTTACTATTACTTATTTTTTATTAGTTTTGGTCTTGTTTTAGATATTTTAAGTAAAAAATGTATATTATTTCACTTAAACATGAGAAATTATAAAGAAATAAAATATGAATTAATAGAGTATTGTTTAAAATGTGAAAATTATTATTTTTGAAGTTATACTTCTTTGCGCCCGTTAGACACTTTGGGATGGGATGTTGGTCGAGAAACCGCGTCACGCTGAAAAGTAAGAACAAAATTTTAAGAACTATCGATTAATCGATTGTTAATCGAAGAAATTTAATCGAAGAAATTACTGAAAATGATAATATAATAATAAAGTCACGTATAATATATTGAAGATAAGTATATTGAATAATATTGAAAAATGTCTTGTATTTCATTTATATATCCTGTCTGTTTGTGTGCGTGAGTGGGTGTATGAGAATGGTCAAAGAAGTATAACTTCCACCGTGTGGTCCGACGCAGACCCAATTTGTTTTTTTTAAAAGAAACTGGTTGTAGTTACCCTATTGCTATGTACAAATCTTTTTAGTAAAAATATTTCATAAAAAATAAAATAAAATATAGAGGAGTTTTTGTAAACATAGCTGGACACAAAAATACTAAAAATAAAAACTAATATATTGACATATTTGTTTATTGTCTTTTTAAAATAGTACTCCTTGTATTTTAGTATTTTTTTATGTTGTTGGTGTTCATGACCTACTTAAAATCTATAGCCTATCCTTTTTATTTTTTTATAAACTGTATTAGTGTTGCATGCAGGTTCACAAACTGTTTATGGACATATTTAATTTAAATGTCACAACATATTACTATAACTGTACATGATGGCTAAAATGACCAGAGCTGTGTCAAAAAGCAGACATTCAGTGGGTAACTGGACATTTCACAGACTTACTGGGTACATTTCAGAGCTGAAAGTTTTGTTTCGATTAGTTTTTAACACTGTTTAAATTAAATCTATTTTGTCTAGTAATTAATTCTTGTTAATTAGTCTCCCCCCAAAGGCTCCAATAACACTGTACTCAATAATACTCTTTATTACTGGGAAAGATTGTAGGGCTGATATCCAGTTGCACCGGCGGTCAAAGGAATTTCCACGGGTCAAAACATTCCTCCGTCTGAAAAGTGTCCAGATGCACCGGTGGTCAAAATCTACCCACCTCACTTATCCCCGCTGCAAATTCCTTCGACCGCCGGAGCCGGTGCAATTGGAAGGCCCCTTCCTTCCCCACCCCACTACATTTCTTCAAACATAGTTTATAAGTGTTTAACAATTTCGCAATGGAATATTCTATCAAACACTTGCCGATGTTTCGTGGCACATACTAATGGTAGACCATAGCAGGTTCTAACTAATAAATATGGTAACTATGTATTTAATGTTTAATTTTGTGTTTATCCGTGGCAACACTAACATCTAACCTAACCTAACCTAACCTAACCTAACCTAACCTAACCGACTCATGACTCATGTCATAACAAAGGGTGTGGAATTTGGCACGGTCAGCTTGGGGTTACTGTACTAGGAATCCGGCCTGGTTGGACTTTCCCGGCTCATGTCATAAACAAGGGCCTCTGGTGCAATTGGAACACCCCCCAAAAGGGGCTCCGGTGCATCTGGACACATCAGTTTGGGGCCGATCCCTGACCCCGGTGCAATTGGAAATCTCCCGATTGTAGTGTACAAGTTGGTAGACAATTAATCCTCCAGTTCGTCATTACAAAATCACAGAAAAGGCTGAAATACAAGAGATTAATCCACTTAACATTTAATTTATGGAATTTAACTGAATTTATGGACAACACTGAAAAATTCACTTACATCATACAGCGGGTTATCCAAGAGGAATAAGCCTATCCTGCTCTTGAAATCCTTATATGGCATTGATCTAAAATCAATTGGCAGTTTATTCCACAATTTTTGTCCTAATGAGAGTGTTGCTAATGTATTAGACCTGGATGGTATTTTTTTAATAACAATATTATTAGCCCCACGAGTATTGTAATTGAGGTAATCTTTGTGTGTAATGTTGTGTATAGTAGCCATATGCAGCAATAGTTTGTACACAATTATGCACGGTACTGTCATAACTTTTAGTTCTTTAAATATTTGTCGACATGGCTCATTGCAACCCACTCCAGAAATATAGCGTATTGCCTTTTTTTGCAATATCAAGATTTTATTTATGTTTTTTTAAACGTACTACCCCACAACTCTATTCCATAAACTAATGGGAATAGAAAAAAACATAATATACCATTTTAAGAGCTTGGTAATTGCAAAATACATATAACCTTTCAATTATAAAGATACCTTTGGAAAGTTTTAGGCAAAGAGAGTTTATATGTTCATTCCAATTTAAATTTTTTTCTAAAATCAAACCTAGAAATTTAATGGAATCCTGAGTTGGTATAATCAAGCCATCAATTGCCATCTGAATTTCAAAAGAGAACTTATTATTTGAGGTAAAATTTACAGCAACTGATTTATTCACATTGACTGTCAAAAAGTTTTCATTAAAATATCGAACAAAGTTATTTATTCGTAAATGTCCATTAATCTCTAAATCTATTAAGTTTCTATGTCTGTATATGGCAGAGGTATCATCAGCATATAAAATAATTTGATTTGGATTATTAATATTCCCTACATCATTTATTATAGCAAGAATAAGACGGGCCCTAAAACAGATCCTTGAGGCATACCCCATTTAACTTCGACTTCTTCCGACATTCTTTGTTTTCGATTTGTTAAATATGATTTAAGTAGGTCATGAGTCCTTCCTCTGATTCCATAATGATCTAATTTGTCAAGTAAAATGTTTATGTTTACACAGTCAAATGCTTTCTGTAAATCTAGAAAAATGCCATAAATATTTTCACTATTCATAATACCCTCCATTATTTTATTCAAAAAATTATTAATAGCTGATATTGTAGACCTATTCCTCCTGAATTCATGCTGATTAAAAAATAATATATTCTTAGATTCTAAAAATTCAGTTAATCTATTACCGTACTAATGGCTTTCTCAAAAACCTTTGAGAACACAGACAGTAGAGCAACAGGTCTATAGCTGTTGACCATAATTCTGTCACTTCTATTTTTTTAAATAGGCAAAATTTTTGAGATTTTAAGATTTTCTGGAAAATTACCAGTTTCAAACATGGTTTTTAGTATGAAAGACAATGTATTTGCTAAGCAACTTGAAATATTCTTCAACAAGTTTGTACTTATTCCATCCAAACCAACTAAAAAACTGTTCTTTAAATTTTTAATAATTGAAATAATCTCACCTTGTGAAACTGGGAGGAGGTACATGCTACTAGTAACTCTTTTGCCTTTGAAAGAATAAATCAGATTATTGAAGTTACCAACTAAATTCTCCGGAATACCACAAAAATATTGATTAAATTGATTCGATATAATTTTTGGATCAGTTATCAAAGTATCATTGTTTTTTTAGAGTGATGTTACTTTTCCTTTTGGCGCTTCTACCTAAATCTTTGTTAATAATACTCAAAGTGTCCACGCTTAAGTTTTTTGAAATTAAAACTTTTTTATTCATGTAGATTTGTTGTGCACTTTTTAGAAGATTTTCATACTTGAGTTTTTGTTTTCTCACAGAATCTTGTAATCTTAGGTTATTGCGATTTTGGACCCAAAGTGATTCAAGAAAAATAAGTGTATTTTTGCAGTCGGTTACTTCCCTAGTTATCCAAGGAGTTCTATTGATTCCTTTCTTAGAATTATTTTTAGTTCGTAATGGACAACATATATCAAGATAGTAATTAAGAATGTCACTAAAACTAGAGTATTGTTCATTAACATCATGACTTAGATGTACAGCATCACAGTTTTCTTTTTTGTAGAAAAAAATTAAGGTACATACATTTTCTTTACTGAAAGACCGCTTTTTTTATAGATTTATAACGTTTGTATGGAGAGGTTTCTACTTTATCTGAAATGTCAAGTAAAACACCAAAATGATCAGATAGACCTGTTATTACGACATTTGCAACATTATGTTTTAAGTACAAATCATAATTAACAATTATATTATCCAAAGTTGATTGTGAGAACTGAGTTATTCTAGTTGATTGGTTAACTCAGTACGTGTATGGGCGGTTGGGTGGGCCAATAACACTGTATTATGTCTGTTAGCTGGATTCCATGTAAAGCTGTAGGTTTCTTTGTTGCCATTGCAATTGGAAGGACATACCCAGGGGAGGTGTCCTGGTTGTCCGAACTCCCCCAAAATTTTCAACTTTTTTTGAGCGAGCGAAGTGAGCAACTATGAGATACATATGGGTGCTGCGATGTTACTGGCCTGATGCACACGTTCTCAGACAGGCCATAGAACTACTAATTTATTGCAGTATGATCACGTCTCTGTTGTTTTATTAAATTTTTCGTGATGATGAAACTAACACCATTTGAGTTTATTTTATGAAGAATACAATCATACAAAAGTTTAGTAATCATTTAGTTACAATGTACAGTGAACCCTAAAAGGAAATATCATAAAATTAATTAAATTGAAAAGTCAGAATACAAGAATTGTTGACAGTAAATAAAGGAGTTGAAGTTATTTACAAATTAAGTAAATTTGATTTGAACAGAAGTATGTCATTTAATTCTCCCGAGCCTGTTTCGTTCTAAGTTTAGTTCAGAAAGGATTATATGCTCATTTTCAGTTAGAATTGTTAGAACGTCTTTACCACAAGTGCCAAACTTGCGGCAAATGTTAACTAGGTTACTGTACAAAGCGGATGAATAAAATTCCATGGTTAACTTAGGTACAATTTAATTTAGTGGAATGAGAAGTAATTGTTATTAGCAAATTCTAAAAGTAAAATTTTAAAATTATGAACAGTTTTAAAATGTTTCACCTCCATAGTATTCCTAAGCAAGAAGACAATCTTTACTAGATGGATAAAAATAATAAGGGTAATCTAAACTATAGTCAGTCAAATTGAAACGAAAGAGTAACAACAGTACACCTCCGTCAGATTGATCGCTACAGAAAGAATGAGAGGACAGGAGGATAGGTAAGAGTTGTTAATATGGTGAGGGGAGAGGGATCAATCAGAAATTAATTCAGACCAATTGTTATTCTTTGGTCATGAAAAAAAGCAATCAAGAAATTGAGTAAAATGAAATCTTTTTATAAATTATTTTTCGTAAGTTATTTTCATTATATTGTTCACAATCTTGTATGAGTTAATATGATCCCGACTCAAGTCCTGTCCTGTCAACGCCTGATTTCCGTTATAGGCCTACTCATTGTTTTTTAATAGGATAATTTTTAGAGAAATGACCATAAAGAAACTTCTTATTGTAGAAAAGCCATATTATAATGACCTAAATTTAAATGATAAGACAGATGAAGTCATTTAGCCTAATAAAATAATTCCTAATGTAATACAGACCATATATTTTTTTAGACAAACTTAATGCATTATTTTGGTTTTATTGATAAACATGTCTGTTTGTTGGTTTTTATAATCATAATTAGTTGATATGTAAATAATTTTAGAACTTAGGCTTAAGCTCAAAGATACCACTGAGGATGCCTCATCACAACATGGACGAAATGTCTGATTATCTTTTAGATAGCACCTTGATATAGTTGTCACCAGAAAATATAGATCCTAGATATATAAATATATATACTTACATTTTTTCGTTATAATAAATGTATGCCTATTAGAATGTTTTATATTGCATCATGACAAGATTTGACCAAGTTATTTATTGTTGTCAGGACTAATCGATTTATTTAGTAAAATAATTTTAGTATAGCGTACAATGCTGTTGATTTTATATAAACAAGAATATACGTAATAAAGGACAATACCTAGACATGTATAAATGATTGTTCCATATTTATACATGATACATTTTTAATCACCTGAGTATACTCATGAATACGAACTAATTATTCAAAATGAAAAAGGTAGGGATCACACATCGTCGCCGTAATACCTACTGTATGTTGATTAGTTATCGTGGATTATATTAAATAAGAAGAATTGGATTGATTTATATATAAACTAGCTGTATCCGCCCGCTTCGCCGTTTATGATATTGGGGTTGATTATATAATCAAAATGTGCAGAAAGCTTCCAGTTTACACTGTATCCAATTTATATCTAATTTAGAACAGCTGATGGTATGTATAATTTACTACTGCACTCATTTATTTTTAATTTTAAAAGTTAAGATCACAATGTTATTAAATTTGTTTTTTTTAACAGCTGTTAATCAAATAAATCAATCAATTAATGTAGCTCCATAAGAATACCATGGAGATTTTAGAGGTCAGTGGGATGGAGTCCTGAGGTCGGAGAGGAAAATCCTTTCTTAGTGAGCCTCTAGAGGCCAAGATAAACCTATGTAGAAAATTTCAAGCCAGTTGGACGTATAGTTTTAGAGAAATAGTTATGAATGGTAAATGGCTGTTATATATATAGATAGATAAGTTATATTAAAGCTATGCTAATGTATATATATATATATATATATATAATGTATATAATATAAATATGCTAATGTATATTAGTATTTTGTTCAAACCTAGCAAGCACTATATCATTGTTAAACATTACAATTCATAACTAATAAGAATAATACATTTTTATAAGTTTAATGTTAAAACATTATCTTGTACTCGTAACCTTATCTTACAAATCTACACAGTTTATTGGTCTCTAGTAAACTATAACAAACTTTGAAAATCACTTAAATAACAACAGTATTTTTCTCATTATATGACTTCAGATGATTCATTGTTTTACTTAATGTATTTACAACATTGTAGTAATTAGATAATTCTTTACGGACATATGTCACAAATGGAAAATGAGCATTGATAGGAGGACCAGAGTTAGGATCATATTAAACCAATATTTAAACAGATTGTAAAAGAACTATTAACTCTCTATAAAATGTTTAAATTAAAAGATTTCATTTAACTAAATATCTAAAACATTCACGCTTAAATTTTTTCCTGGAAATTAAAAATGTTCCCTTATTATGTTTTTTTCATGTCCTTATTGTTACAAGAGTCTTTTCTTATACAGTTTACTGTACGTCACAATACAATAATTACTCAGTTTTCATACTGTATACTCGTCATGAAACACGGATTGAAATGGTATAGATTTCATTATTAATTTAATGTTTCAATAAAACATCAGAGACGTGAAAACAATCATACAATATTAAAGTAACAGGTGTGTTATTCCTGAGAATGGTGGATAAGGCCAGTGAGGTCACACAGTTCTCCTTTCCCTCGTCTGCAGTCAGAAAACACAACGCCACTAAAAAAAAAAATCTGTCTAAATACATAGTAAATTTCATATACAAACTTTATTTCTGGTATGTTAATATGTCTGTACAAACTTAATGTCATTGAAAAAATGTATTTAGAAATGATTGTAGTAAAATAACATTTTGGAGTGATTCAGAAGTCTTTTATGTCACAATTAAGTTTGTTTAGGGGTTATTTATTGTAATAATGACAAAAACATAACTGAAAGCTAGTTGACCTTACAGCACCTTTGTCTCATATAATATTTTAGAAAGAAGCTCAGGGTCACCCACAAAATGAAAGAGCATTCAACTACAAAACAAAGTCATTACATTTACATGTATAATTTTTTGTGTCAGCAATGTATAAATAGAAAACAGGTTTTTCCTATCCACATATATGATAAATACTGGGGAAACAAATAATACACTAAATTATTACCTTATATAGTCTGTTTGTGATGAGGTTACACTAGACATAAACCTACATGTACAATAGAACTCCAACTATCCGAAACAATTGGGACCAGACCCTATTCGGATAATCAAATATTCAGATAGTCAGATTTTTGTCTAAAAACAGTCCTTTTTATTTAATGACTGCATGTAATGTTGAAATGGGATATAAAACAACATTTTAAACAAGAAAGGGCATTTATTATATAATTAATTACAGTTTAATTACTACAAATATTATTGCTTGCCAAACATCTTAGTTAAAATATGCTCTATATGTTTGACTGTATTCTTCGTTTTTGGGCACGGTTGCTCATCCCCACTTGATAGGGGGAAGGACAATACTGTGAGTGGACAATACATTATCCCTATTGTATTATGTTTCCTGGTAGAGTTTAGATTTTTTTCCTTTTAAGGTGTTATAGTGTACATTATTTATTGTTGGCATATTATGTGTTATTTATTGTGATTCATATACGGTATGTATGATTTATCTTTATAAGGAATAAAAACACTACTATTAGTTTTTTTTCAGTACAAAAATGAAAAAACTGAAGATTGTAAGATTTCTTTTATGATATTCTCAAAGCGATTTGGATAATCGGCAATTCGGATAGTGGAGTATATACTGTAGTTGAGTTCATGACTTTCACAAACCAAACTGAAATAAATAATAGCTTTTAATATTTCATAAAGGCTTATTGTATTAATATCACAATTTAAAAAGCTTATAAATATATAGAGAAAACACATTTCAAGTATATTTTCAAGTCTTGTCATACTATAAATTATTGCTTTGATTTGTTTTCTTCTCTCCCCCACTATATTAGTGAAAACAGTAATAAAAGATTCAAATAATCACAACATTTGAGATTTTCCAAACCACATAAATCAATAATTTAACATAGTTAAAGCAACCAAAAAGTATCTCGTAATGTAATGTTGAGTAAATTGTAGTTAATATAAGGATATTCTGTGTCAGCAAAAAGAAAGTGACCCCGACGTGATTTGAACACGCAACCTTCTGATCTGGAGTCAGACGCGCTACCGTTGCGCCACGAGGTCATATATTGAGCTGAAATACAGTACTAAAATCAGAAAATAAAATAAGAAAACTTAATTTTAAATTTGAAACCGTTTTTATGTCAGCATGACTTTCAGGCCGGGTGAGTTAAGAGTTTGAAGAGGTTAAGGTTAAATGAAAAGTCGAATTTGACTGTAGCGCTGGTTGGGGCGGTTTGAATGCGACGACAACCGGAACTACTGGAAAGGAAGATGGCTAGACGGAGAACATTGTTCACTGAAAAAAGAACCACTACTATAGTCGGCAGTGGCAGCCAAGGTCAGACTACTTGGGGTTAATAAAAGGGGAAATAAATTATCCCTTTTCACTGAAGGAAGCTTTACGAACTGATGTTGGGCTGCCACTTGGTCACAGAAACTTAACATATTTTGCTTTTAAAAATTGATATCATACGTTCAGTGATAAAATGACAGAATAGTGAACAGTTTACAGATAATTATTGTAACGTTTAGCTTACCCCACAAAGCAGTCTTATCCCAGTACCTCTATGATGGGTGTTCCCTTTTCACAGAAAACCGAGAGTAATAAATGTTTGAATTAAGTTTTTTCTTTTTCTTTACAGTACTAAGTTATCTAAATCTTAAGATTTCATATATGACTGGTCTTCAAAGTTAGGTCAACAAAATTACCATATCATTCTATTGGTCTTGTTTTGATGTTATGAAACAAACTGTTTATTTTGTTTGAAATCTTAATATCACTGGTGCAGCAATTTTGAATTCAGATTTTTTCAGTTCAAGTTGGGAAGTTCAATTCAACTTCATGAACTTCAACATGAAAAATAATCCAACAAAAAGTTCATAGCCTTAAGTTCGTAAAATGCATTTTATTCTCAATGTAGAACGCCAGTTGTAGAAGCAGAATCTCAAAGAAATTGCATATAACTCTTGGGGTTTGTAGGTATCAATAGACATTCACCACAGGTACCTATCCGTAGATGTTGAGACCTGAACATTCACCACAGGTATCCTTCCGTAGATGTTAGACCTGAAAATTCACCACAGGTACCTATCCGTAGATGTTGAGACCTGAACATTCACCACAGGTACCTGTCCGTAGATGTTGAGACCTGAACATTCACCACAGGTACCTGTCCGTAGATGTTGAGACCTGAACATTCACCACAGGTACCTATCTGTAGATGTTGAGACCTATCCGTCTGGCTGATGAGATTGTGCCTACCTGCTGTTAGTGACTTCTGAACATAGCTAATTAAAAACTGGTGCTGAACCCAATTATTAATGTGTCATGGGTTAAAAGTTAACGAATATACACACTTTCACAGATATCTGTCTATATTCTGTGCTTTCACCATCTTATTTATTTTTTGGAGAACTTTTTTGGTACTATGTTATATAATTCCCTTAGCTTACTTGGTAATTAATTATCATGATTAATTAGGATTAATCTTATAAAAACATTAACCATTCTCATGTGCATGTCCAGTATTATGGGTGTTATATCTTTACATCAGTTGACAGTGTGAAATTAGCATTTCTAACAAAAAGTATGCTCATTGTTAGCATGCTCATAAACTCCAAATTAATGTTTTTATCCTTATTTTTCACTTTATGTTTCTCCTTTATAGTTTAAGTTTTTAATTGATGGTTTATTTGTATATTAGGAGAGATAGGACATCAGCAAACTTACCTAAGAAGTCAAGTCCACTAACATCACAGTAGTAGTAAAAAGTAAAGAAATAAAATAATCACTCATTTTGCACCAATTTTCTGTGCCACTGGCACTTTTCTCAGTGTTGCTGATGTGGCCTAGTGTACTTTAACCTAACCTATAATTTTTAGTTTAATATTCAACCTATTTGCAATAGGTAACCACATATATTGCCTACAGCGAATATATTAGTTACATTACTACTTGTTTTCAAGCAACACTTTATTTAATTTGAAACCTTTTTTATTGCCACCAGTTGATTCTGAGGTATTTTCTTTTCTTTATTTATAGCTCATTTTACCATCTTTTAGTGACTCTTTGTGGATTTATAAATATGTAGAAAGTTCCAGGGTATGGAATTCTAAACAGAGGTATGTGGGTTTAGCCAAAGAATATTTTTGAAATTTAGTCTGAAAATGGCACTATCCAAGGTTTCTTCATAAACCATATTTTTACTAAATAGATTTTATTTATATATCCTCTTAAGTCAGTACAAAGTATTAGTTTATAAAGTAACTACACTATAAGTTTGCATTTGGATTTGAAAAGTTATTGACAGCACCTTTAATGCTGCAGGAGTATATATCTAACTTATCACAGATAATGAACATGAAATAATAATTAATTAAAATCTGACAGTTGTAAGCCTTGTTGTTTAGCTGCAGTACTATACAGGGTGTCCCTGAACTCTCTGAAAATCTTTTTAGGTATTGATTGTGGGCCAAAAGCAAGACATAATACCATATTTAAAAATTCCAAATCACCTCCGGTACCCATACCGCCGCCATTTTGTATTTTTAAAACTATCTAACCTATAGAGTTAAAATTTGTTATACACATTAATAAACCCATGTTCATACTGAAATAAAAAAATCAAAAACCTTTTTTAATATTTTTTATTAATTTTCAAAATGGGGCACTTTGAAATTTTTGATCCTTAATAACTTTTTAAAGGTTAGGAATACATAAAAAAATCACCAGAATACCTTTTTTTGCAAATGTTATTTGCATTCCAAAAATGTAACGTTGTATGAAATCGGATGACAAACGGAGATTTGAGTATTTTTTTATTCAATCATTTATGTATGAATATGTACAGCCATGGTGCCATGCAGCGCGAGTCAACCACAACAATAAATCAGCGATCTATTCTGATTACTTTTATCCAAAACACTACAATAAAGTGATTTGTGACATTATTGTTATGAAAATGCCCTTAGCAGGCAACGGGAAAGAAGTTGCGGATGTTTTTCGTTGTTATTAAATTAAAAATTAATTGTGACCTTAAATAGTACCCTAAAAACTAGAATTTTTGTAAATTCTAGGTTAGTAGAATTATCGAAGTTACTGGAATTATTCATGAAAAAAATTAATTATCTGCTGTGCGCTTTTTAACTTTCCAATTGTTTTTTCCTTTGCAATCAAATAAGAGGATGAAATTTTTAGCATTGTTTGTAATGTGAAAATAAATTTAATTAAAGTTTCAATTTATACCCAATTTTTTTTATATTTATTGTTTTATGTCTACAACCTGCTTTGCATCACAAATAAAGGAATAGAATTTTACAAAAATTCTAGTTTTTAGGGCACTACTTAAAGTTACAATTTATTTTTAATTTAATAACAACGAAAATCATCCACAACTTCATTCCTGTTGCCTGCTAAGGGTATTTTTATTACAATAACGTCACAAATAACTTTATTGTAGTGTTTTGGATAAAAGTAATCAGAATAGATCACTGATGTATTGTTGTGGTTGACTCACGCGGCATGACACCATGGCTGTACACATTCTTACATAAATGATTAAATACAAAAATGCTTAAATCCCAGTTGTTTGTGATTCGATTTCATACAATGTTACATTTTTAGAATGCTGATAAAATTTGCAAAAAAAAGTATTTTGTATTGTAACCTTTCAAAAGTTATTAAGGATCAAACATTTCAAAGTGTCGCCATTTTGAAAATAATTTAAAAGTTTTTGATTTTTTATTTCAGTAAGAAAATTGTTTTATTGGTTTGTATACCAAATTTGAAATCTATAGGTTAGATAGTATTAAAAATAAAAAATAATTTGTAAAAAATACAAAATGGCAGCTGTACGAGTACCGGGGGTGATTTGGAATTTTTAAATATGATATTATGTTTTGTTTTTGACCCACAATCAATACCTAAAAAGATCCTCAGAGAGTTCAGGGACACCATGTATAACCATTGATTATGGTTTGGGGAAGACTGCATCATGGCAGGGCAAAGCCAATGAGGGTTTGAGGGGGGGGAGGACGTAAGCAGTTCACAACTGCCTGCGGGTGTGATGGGGATCACAGTCAGCCTCTACAACAACCTCTACATGTTTTGTGGCCACTGAATGCTGCCATCATCATTGAAATGAGGAATGTCCTACAACAATATGCCTATTGCATACGTACACTAAGCAGGCATTCACTCTCTGCACAGTTCACAACCCATATATATTACTCGTTATTATTTTTCAAATGTAGGTGTTCTGCTCCAAAGATAAAGTAATATTGATTATCTTAAACGGAATTAAGATGTTTTTTGTAATTGTCACCATTACTGATAATCAGACCTTTTCTTTCAAGAAGTCTTGTATGGTATATCTCACATTTTATCTGTTGTGCCCTTTTTAAATAATAAATACAATAGGGAATCAAGTAATTTAAGAGATAGACTGCATTTTGGCTTGATTAAGGTATTTAGTAAACTGATTTGGCTTCCTACCTTAGATCTGCAAATAATATCACTTGCATTATTTACGTTACATTTGTGGTCAGACAAGTAAATCACAAATGTAATATTGATGACAGATGGGCTTGTCAACTTGCACATATTGCTTGTATTGTATACTAATCCATTAGTGCACTAGCTGTTATGAATATGTCAAGAAACAGAAGACACGTCCAGCTTCAGAGAAGTCCACAACAGTTGAGCAGATAGAGAGCTTGATTTGATTTTGTGGAACCGCTTACCTCATATTATTACTACAATACTACTTTGAAAAACACACAAAAACATAGCTACAGGTTTAAAGTCATGTTTCATGTTAGTATGTAAAAGAAGCATCGTGAAGCAAACTAGTTTACATAAAAATTTGATTCATTGTGAAATTGAAAAATCCTTTCAAGCTTATAAGTAATATTAAGCTGGTGCAATCGGTGTTCGGTGAGTTAATTAATTTCCAATTTTATAATCAAAATTAGTTAATCTACCTTCCCTTGAGACAGGAAAAACCAAAAAAATGTTTAACCACTACATTATAACTTGTGGTGTTATGGTGAATCCAGCTGATTTTAAATTAACTATAAGACAAACCTGTTCAAAGTACAAATTTAATTTTGTATAACTACGTTTTTTAGACAAATCCACATAACTGAAAGAATTAATATATTTTTCATTGTACAAACATTTGAAAATATTTATAATTTTAAAGGTACCTTTTTTGACCTTTAAAATTATAAATATTTTGACATTTTTTTATAATGAAAAACATATTAATCCCTTCAGTTCTGTAGAAAAAATGTTTTAAAAAAATGAACTGTGTACTTTGAATGGTTTTATCTTGTAGTTGATTTAAAATCAGCTAAATTCATCACTTCATAACGCCACAATTTCTAATGTAGTTGTTAAAATTGTTTTGTTTTATCCTGTCTCAAGAGAAGGTATATTAACTAATTTTGATTATAAAATTAGGAAATAATCAACTCACCGAAAACCGATTGTACTAGCTTAAACCAATCACCTCTTGTTTCTGTTTGAAATAGTTTAGTTACTGGAGAAAATCGTGCAAGTTATAAATTGACTGTATTGTGGTGTAAGACTTATAAATACGCTATCTTATTAGATTAATATAGCCCCTAACTATAAAACAGACTACATTTTTCTGATAGTCGTTTGGCACAAGATAGATAAAAGAATAAGGAGGAAAATGGATGGGTTGGGAAATGTTAATCTTAGAATCGAAGAGAACTTTATCGATACTTCTAAATTAAGCTCCAGTTTGTTGTCTGCACTCCTCTTAAAAGCTTTGCTATCCCTGAACATCTTAAAAACTAGAAAGAGTTTAAGTTGTCTCATCATTGGACCTAGTACAACTGGGTTTGAATAATCTCATTTATATATTAGAACCCAATGTTTAAATCTTCTATTTTTTCTAAAAATGTTAATGCCAATGGTAAATACTCGTTATTGGGAATCAAGAAATTATTTTGCTTTTTAAAAGTGTTTTTAAGATTGCTTGATTACTTTCTCATTCTATAAGAATGATTTCCTATGTTTCAGATGCTTGCCTGCGCTGCCAGGCTGAGAGCAAGCAAGACATGAGGTACGGCCGCCAAGATTGTGTCGTGGTGTGGGGAGAGTGCAACCACAGTTTTCATTACTGCTGCATGTCTCTGTGGGTCAAACAAAACAACCGATGCCCTCTTTGCCAGCAGGAGTGGTCCATCCAGCGAATGGGAAAATAACCTCAACATTTTAAAGTACTATGAAAAAATTAAATAATTTGAATGTACTTTCATCAAAAACTCTTTTTTGATTTGAGGAAATAAATATTATTTAACTATTTCTTCTTAAAAATATTTATTTTTAAACATTGTCCTTCTACATTCTGAGCAATAATAATTATAGATTATGATGATGAAGCTTATATATTAGGAAATTTGGAAAGAATCTTGAAATAGCTAATATGAATGAAGTTGTTTGTCAAAAAAATCCTTTTTTCACTTTTTCATTGTGTTATGATAAGACTCAGTGGTTCTATCCCTCTCACCTTATTGTATAGACACTACAGAGCTACTCTGTGTTGCTGGGGGGCATTGACATAGCAACAATTGGTCGGTAGCATAGTTGGTTCAATCCCAGCTTCATGTGCTAAAGGTTCTCAGTTCGATCCCAATCAGAGTCAATACATTTTGAGAAGGATCAGCTGATAATCACTGGCTGTTCATTTGTCATTGGGCTATTAATTAATGACACTTTCTAAGGAATAGTCGGCCTTAGTTTGTAACAGTGACTACATTCGCTCATCTACACTCATCACACTCATTCGAAATCCATATTCGCCCATATCTTGACGATCGGCGTCTTATGAATAAATAAAAATAAATAAATAAATAAACAACAGTGGTAGCTTGGGCAGGCATTTAGAATGACAGCCAGTAGTAATTCTATGGTATGTTTGATGTTATTTATCTGTTAGAGCCTGGATTCAAATTTGATATGGGGCTTTGAAGAGTATATTCTTACAAGATATTTATGTTTTTGTTTTCAGGTATTTTTGTTTTAAATAATCCCATAGAGTGGTTCTGCTACAGGAAACTCATTAAATCTTTAATGTTTGGTTTGTGAAGAGCTTTCATTACAAGCTCATGAAAAGCTTCTTTTTGTAGACTTTTTAAAAGTACAAAAATACCTTATGTACGCTCATAATTTTCATGTTTAAATCACTTAATTAGTTGAGACGAGACAATATAATAAGTTCCATTTAATACAATAGCTGTCTTCCAGAGTAACAAGATGAAAGCAAATGTTCTGGTTTGTCACCGATAGGAAGAGTATGATGGTTCTGCTTACTTCATCCTTGGCTTCTTATGCTAAGGTCTATTCCTACAGGCAAACACATGTCTAGATGTTCAGGCAAGCTATTTTAGGAAATAAACATAATCAAATGGAAATTATTTAACAGGCCACCTGGGTGGTGAGGTGTATCTAGAGCTGCGTATGCTCACTCCTGATGGCTTGCCCAACTGACTAACTTCACCATTCTGCACTGTGACATCCAAGCTATGTTATACCACAGTCGAATAATATACAGTTACAACACTCCGTTAAAATTTGGCAACAAGTACGCCGCTACAGCTCCTATCAGCGGAGGGCAGTAATGCATATGTCTGTACTATTTACATCCACAGCTGTGACTAATAAATGTTAAATAACTTTTGTCTATGTCTGTCATGGCACTTTTTCTATTGTTATTATTCCATTTCTTTGCAAGAAACAATGCAATACAACGGTAATGTGGTGTAATTGTATGCCTCTGCTATTAGAAGCAGTGCTGCAATTGAAGTGTCGTGACTATGTTATTTAACTGTGGTTATAGTATGGTTTAGCATTATAAAGCTATACTATAATATACTAGGCCATTGTATCATGCATCGCTAACTTCTCAAATACTCTTACTCAATGAGTAAGCTGCGTGTACAGATTAATTTGTTATTATTTTGGTTAAAGAAACATCGTTATGAATAGTTAAAATTTGGTATGTTTCAAAACTTGAATATTCATATAAAAAAAATAAAGAGATCATATAAGAATGTCCAAACTTTGAATCCAAATTTCAAAGTATATCATCTCTGTTAACTGATAACTTGATTGACGTTGTAAATCGAACAGGAGTCAATAGCTGTCAGGACAGTCACAGCTGTGCATACCTTGGCCACTTAAGCAGCTCTGTATATAAAGCCCTGACTGTCTAGAGCTGTGTTGTGTTTCTGCCATTCAAGTGGTTCATAAGGCCTTAGTCTTATGGGTTATCGTACACCCTGATCTTATGAATCTTTGGTATTCCAACATTCCTGTCTTTTGATTTCTTGAGATTACTATACTGTAACAAATTGATTGTGATCACTTTGGGCTGGATACAAAGCCTTGTTTAAATGTCCCGAATATTTCTAAAACCAATGTAGGTCCTAAAAAACTGTTGATATTTTTCTTTACCACTAATCAATCTTTAAGTCCTTTCATCATGTAATATGACATATAACAAAACTAATAAACTTTTATTTACTTATGCTAAATTGGCTCAAAAATAGTTCTGGAAGAAAAATGCAAGGTATAAATAAATTAAAACTTTATTTAAATTGAAATATTTTAATAGTAGTTCATTTGGTGAGAAGCATTTACTTTGCTTGGAATATTTGTTGACATTTTGATAGTTTTTTATCTACTTACAATAATCATAACATTAAATATAAATAAATTATAATAACGTAACTTAATATTATTTGTGAAGCTTTTGAGGCGATGCTTGAATTTAGTTTGATGCAGCGAAGATCTTGGACAATGATACTGAGTTTCACTTCATCTTGGTATCTGCAGTTGTATTCTAAAATTAACATAGAATACATCAGAGGAGACATCAGGAGATGTTAGCTTTGAAAGGTTTACATATTTTACCTATTCTATGTTCAATTAACATTTTTAAGAAGTGTAGAATTTTCTAGTTTATTACTCGGATAAATGTAGTGGATAGTAATGAATCTAACATGTTGTACTTAAATTTATATTACTGCTATAATTATTACTTTCACTACAGTTGTCTTTTTAACTATATTTGAAAACAGTGAAACAAGTCTATATGCTTGTAAAACCAGTAGTTCACAATGAGTTAAAAAAATCCAGCATCTGGTATTTTGGATGCTTGGGAAACAAATACTCAGAAATATTTGTAAAATAGAAGAAGAATATTTATTTTAGCTGTATGAAAATATTTAGAAATAAATTGCCTATCAGGAAAACATTAGTTGGTCTATGATAATTGTTTTATAGTACTGCACAAGTTGGTTGCCTTTATTCTATTTCATCAGCTAATGTTTTGTTTAGTCAGTTTAGTTTTTCAGTCTAGTCCTCTCCAGTACAATTCTGATTATTTCTCAAGAGAGCATTCATCCGAATTGTTGCAGACCAAAACGAATCCGACAAGTGAAGCCGCCGTTTATGAAACTCGGCATTGCTTAAGGTATATTCAGCAATGCTCGACAGTTTCTAAGACCAGCTGATCCTCCTGGAAAGAGCGCAGTAGACAGTCATTAAAATGATCCTTAGTTTGAGGTTCATCTGCACAATATTATGACTGATCATGTGCCATTTCTCTATTATATTTCCAGTTCTTGTATCTTTTCATACCTGTAAATAAGCGTCTGTACATAGCTGATGAGGATGGTTTATTCCGCCAATGACAGTAATAGGGACTTATATAACAAACTTGTTTCGACCAACAAACATATACTTCTGGCATTAATTTGTTTGATATTAACTGGAAAGCTAGTCAAAGGGGTGGTTTATCACCTAGTTTTAAGTCACCTTGCATGTTGTAGGATATCTTGAAATTGGGAGAATCTGAATAGAAAAGATCATTTCAAACTCTCTGAGTAGTACTTCTTTGTCCTATATCCAGAGGATCTATGTTATATAGATAGGTTGCAATGAGGGAACTACTATTAATCTTATTCGCAGTGTATTTGGTCATCAGCCTCTAGTACATGTGATCTGTTAAGCCACACGAGAGCAAAATATTCAATAGTGGAGTAAACTAGGGTTAAAGCTGTAGTATGCAGGATGTAAACATTGGCTCCTATAGATGATCCAGCAAGTTGCTGCACAATTTTAGTTCTGGTCCTCACTATAGCAGCTGTATACTGTAGGTGACTCCGAAAACAGAGATCAATCCAAATTGACTCACAAGGCTCACTCTGTTTCAATCTATCGCCATCAAAAAAGATTTTCAAATAATCTTTTTTACCATTATTGAGATAGTGCAGCAAGCGACCAATTGTGAAGAGATTTCAATAAGGCTCCAAGAACCCTCTTTCTAATTTTCAGGGCTCTTAAAGATCATTCACATGAACATAAGTATAAGCTCAAGGAATAATTATGAAGCCAACGAACTGAGAAGAAAATACTTGTATCTTTAGCATCAAATAAAAGAAACAAGTATTATTTTTAGTCGAGTTGATTAGTAGAACAGTGCCATTCCTCAGTCGATGAGTAAACTCATTGGCTGTGATGATTATTAAAGTTCAGGTTGTTTGAAAACAGGAAATACTGTATCTGATCAGTTTGAAAATAGTATCATAGTAGGTTTTAACCTCATCAGTGTCAAGGTTAATGTACATTTTTACATAGCTACACCATAAGCCCTACGTCCAGTAGCCTCATCAATCTATACCCTGGGATATTGAAAGGGAATATTTATATACATTGTGTAAGTAAAGAAATTTTGTTCGTTTGAATCTTGAGCAAATAAAAGTACTTTTTTATTGAAGTTTATGTACAGTCGCATATTTTTATAGACTCCAAGCATTGTACAGAAAAATTTTAATTTTATTTATATGTATTTTAAGTTTCTTTATTGAGAGTTTATTTAGTCACACATTTTAATAGATTCAAAGCAATTTATAGAAAAAAATCCTTATTTTATTTATATGCATTGCAAGTTTTAAATGAACGTCAATCAGTAATTCAAAACAACTTATAAAGTATAAAAGCAGTTACACACAAAGACTTGCCTACAGAAATAAGTCTGATGATATTACTGCTTAAATGAAGCACATATGTATCAAGTCAGACATGAATTTGGTTTGAGTGAAATCTGTAAGGTTCGATATCCCAGCTAAACTCCAAACCGACCACTTGCGTACATACAACACATTATTTACTTATTTAATTATTAAGTGAACGTTTTTCAAAAGTGGTTAAACATATTCATAATTCTTAAAATCATTCTTGTGTTCCTTAATAATTATATACTATTAAGTGAGTTATATATGTAGTGGAACAGCTGGTGGGACACAGTCAAGGTTGACTGCTCGTGACCCCACTGCCTTGCCTCTTACTGCCTTATGGCAGTATTTGTTATGATAGTGAATTTGGAATTTAATTTAATACAAATGACCATCACTCAACGCAAATTTATTACAATTTAAGTATAAAATGTAGAAATATTACGGTGATCGATGTTTCTACATTTTGCGGCACTGAGGAATAAGGCACTGAGCATTAATAATTTGCAAACTAGACTTTGCCATGATAACCTTTGAAGTTAAAAAATAGGGGGTACTACAAGAATGATTCAAAAATATTTTCCATTCACAATACTTGGTATAAATAGGAAATACTATTCTGCTCGATATTAAAGTTCATGGCAATTTTTTTTAAACTATCTAATACATATCAAATTTCAATAATTTGTTTTTAAGTGCATGGCTATGATTATAACTGGTTATATTATATAATGGCTATACATATTCGTTATATGTGTATAAGGTTGAATTGTTACTTATAATTTAACTAATATTTACTTCATTTTATTTTATTATATTTTGCTATTATGTATGTATTATTCAATGTAAACAAGTTAAGTGTACAGAGTTGCCATGCAATATTTTTCATTTCATTTTAAAATCAATAATGTCGAAATAAATTAACCCTTCATTCCTTACAGTTTCAATTATTGAGTAGTATAATGTTGTGTATATTCTTATCAAACCACAAAAAACTTCAAAAAAGTAAAAAAAAGGATGCCAAGCACATAAAAAAAGTTATAGATAAATAAACCAAAAAATATGTGAAATCAAAATGGATGACCAAGTACTTCCAGTACTCCAATAAAACAAACAAATGAAACAAACAAATGCAAACAAATTGGAAAAAATTATGTACATGAATGAAAATTTAAATACTTGGCAGTAGCTTTATTTTCAACCTTGCTCGAACACCAATGGCAAGTTGGAGAATTAGTGATGAGTGAGTCAGTCAGCCAGAGCTGTGCCTTTTATAGATATATATGCTACCAACCATTAATTAACGCATAAATTAACAATTATTTTATTGTATTATTTCCTTGATTATCATAATATATGAATTATGACATTCTAAATTAGCAATTTCTTTCGAATTATTATCGAACTGGCTGCCTTTAAAATATAAAACTGGGTTACTGACCATTATGTCCGAACTCTGCCTTCCTAATCCAAGATATAGGTGAACTTCAGAGAAAAAGTGTGTGTTGAGTGATCAGTTGTAATTTGAATGCATCACATTCAAACATACAGTTACAGTCAGTTAGTTAATTTTAAACACATACTACATGTTTCAGTTTGACATATAGGTCAAGTTTACCTGTGCACTTGTTGTATGAGTTTATTACGTAGATACTGAAGTATACAGGTTTACAGCTTGTGTAATTGCTAGTGGTACAGGGTCGTGACAAGGCAAAAGTCACTTCCTCTCTGAGACCCACCCGCTTACAGCTTCCTTGGTTCTTGGCCTCTCTCGACATGCAAATGTATAACTCGCCATACTCGTAGTTCTTGAACTAAAATGTTAAATTCCTTTTTAAATTTACAATAGTTGTGCTCTCTTATACTTTATATCTTATAAACATAAGAAATTAATTATTTGCTTCACATCCGTTGAATA
The DNA here is from genome assembly GCA_035578905.1 of Stictocephala bisonia. NCBI lineage: Eukaryota > Metazoa > Arthropoda > Insecta > Hemiptera > Membracidae > Stictocephala > Stictocephala bisonia. Next base: position 628,627 of record JAQJVL010000105.1, read on the forward strand.
ACATTAGCTTAGATTATCAGAAATTTAATTTAATAGATTTAATCATATTTCATGTTAATTAGGAATGAGAAATTATACCTGTGACAAAGAAACAATGTCAGTTTATTTTCATTAATATAATTTGTGATTGATTTTGTCAAATTATTTACTTCTCTCTCTTTTTTCAACTATAATTAAATATTTGACGATAAATTGTAAAATAAATGAATGCAAAATATAATACAAATAGTTTTTTAATTAGCATAATACGTGTTGGTATATATACAGTACAAGTAAACGTCACACAACACAAAATTTATTACAATATAAGCACAAAATGCACAACTATTATGGTGATCGATTTCAGTGAATCCCTCTGGTTCATTCTTTTGTGAATCCCTCTGGTCTGAGGAAGGTGAGCGTGGTTCACCGAAATCGATCACCATAATATTTGTGCATTTTGTACTTGTATTGTAATATATTTGTGCTTTTATTGTAATAAATGTTGTGTTGTGTGACTTTTTACTTGTACTGTAAATATAATACATATGTTTAAATGATTACATGAATATAATGGTTTCTGAAATGAGTTTCGAATAAAGTTGCTGTAATAGAGATGATTACAAAGACCATATGTTTATGATCTGTAAAAACTTAGCTCTACCAATTGCCAATTAAGATCCTTACAAAATGTAATGTTTATTTTAAAGTGGATATAAAACAAAACAAGAATAAATAAACCATTCAGTCTTATTATCTACTTATTTCATAAAAAATGTAACTAATTATTCAGAAGAACTTAAATGATCTCGGGTTCACCTTAAAACACAAATAGAATGTTTTAAGTAGGATGTAACTGACTTTAAGTAAGTATTATTTTGGGTTTTCATCAGAGACTGTGTCTGGACATTGTTTACTTTGTTTATTAGCCTACTTGTATTACTTTAACTTATCCAGAAATGTCATTTTAGACAACAGAGGACAATACTTTAAAATAAGAAGATTCAAAATGCATTGCCGGAAAATTATTTCTATGTAGCAGGACTACACTACTGAAATTTTATTTTCGAGTAAAGCTCAAATCTAAGAATTTTGAAATAGAAAATAATTTAAAGTAGTGGAGCGTTATACAGTAGGTTATATTTACTTGTAAATGTGTTTTATAGAAGGCTAAGAGATATTTATTGCATTCTATTAATGTTCTTTTAGTATAAAAAAACTGTCATTATATCAGTTTATTCAAAATCTAAACATTATATTATTTTAAAGAAATGAAAACATGATTTTAACATAAACTCATTAGTTGAACTATTAATAATGAATACAAACATTGTAAATTAATTTTTAAACGAAAATGATAAGCCTAGTCAAACTATAGTTTGACTATTAAGTTTAATATTAAGTTGCAATCAAACTTAATAGGAAGATTAAATCCTATTAAATCACTTTGTTAGTATACCTCAAGAAGTAAGTATAATTTCAATCTTACATATTAAAACAATCGGGTCATTTAGTTCACTCACTTTCTGAACTTATTACTTGACCTATTTTGATGGAATTTCTTTAATTCAAAAGATAATTTTGATTTCTAAGTCGTAACGGAGCTAGATTTTTGAAATTCCCATTGGTTTTTGTCCTACATGGCATCAAAGTTGCAACGTTATTCTTATGGAGATTAATTTTAATTGACTAGCTGGCGGCATAAACAAATGTTAAATGGTCCAAATAATTTGCTAGGTTGAACATTGAGAGCAGCACAGTGTTAAATATCAAGTTAATTATAAAACAGGAAATACGTGTCTGTCTGTGTGTATGTTATCATCAGCCATTAAATAAGATGAAAACATTTTAAATAGACTAAGTAATAACATCGGTTGTTTATAATTATTATACTCAAAAGTTACACGAGGGGTTTGCACGCAAAGCGTGCAGGGGTGTCACCTAGTATAGCTAAATACTGACAGGGATTCCAAAGAATAGCGAACCATGTGTTTACGAGAGCAACATAAACAATTGTAACTAGGTCTCGACAACTGTCTGCAGAATGAAGGAAAATTAACTATATATACCAAAATTCCTTTTGGTAACTGTAGCTTAAATCAGATAGACTAATTGCCATATAATTTCTCTCCTTAACTTCCATTTTGATTTATTTGTCTGTTTTCTGTTCTCTTTTTTTATAATTTTACCTCTTTGCTTAACAGGACAAAACAGGACAGGATAAAACACATATTTGGTTTCTTATTTATAGTTAACTTCTAGTACATTACTATACAATATCACAATACTGCTACAATATCATAATTGTATAAATCTGACAGAGAAGAAGTTTGAATTTGGATCCCTGTAAAAACACATACATCCCAAATAATGATGGCACTGTTCTCTGAATTTTATTTTATTTTTTTAATAATCTTACTTTTATAATTTATTTAATCTTTTGTTTTATATTGTTGTCAGTTTTGAAGTAATTTAGCAATGCAGTGTAAAGATTTCTTTTATTGTTAGCTATCTTTGCTAGCGCCATTTTTGTGTTTGACGTTATTATTCTCTGTAACTTGACATTTCAAAAAAACTTCAGCATTCAGATTCATATTAGGATATATGCTCTTAGGATGTATTGGTGTTTGGGTCTAAGATATTATTGAAAGTAGTTATTGGATGCTGATTAAAATGCTGTCCAAAAACACAAATACTTACAATACTCAAGGCTATATTCACATTTTAAAAAATTACCACCCAAATAGAATAACTTTAAGTAAGTCATTTCTAATTAATTAATTATAATTTTATCAATAAGTATATATTGACAACTGCTTTATCATATATACACTTACTGAAATCTTAACAATAGCAAGAGAGCCATACAAGTAGCTTGGATGGATCCAGTAATTATTGGCTTTTTTGTCTGGACAGACAAATTCATCATAAAACGAATCTGGCCAGAGATGAAAATCATTTTTGCAAAATGCTGGTTTTAGGATTTTAGCTGCAACAAAATACAAATAGCTTACAAACAAACATTTTGACCGTAAATAATATGGTCTTATTTTTATTGAAATGTTTAATTATTTCTACGTTAATCTATTATTTGATCTGTCACAGTGTAATGCTGACATCTGTGATGTTTCCAAGAATGCCATAGTCCCTTGTGACCTTCCATTGTGCTAAGTGCAGTTTTTTACATTTCTTGCTAAATAAGTGAGAATTTTACATTTCTTGGAATGTTTATCTGGAAGTTTACTTCCATATTCCATTGTTCTTGCTGCTGCTGGTGAAATGATTTACTCACAACATAGCTACATGTCAACTAATTTTTCTTTACATTAATTATAGTTAAGGCCTATGATGATTTTTATTCAATTTATCATTGTTTTCGTTTTTCTGACAATATATTCTATAGTGATTGTGTATGGATCCTAATGATTTTACTTTACCTCTGGTGATCCAAGGTAAATCCAAGGTAAACTAAAATCAGTTAAATGAAGGTAAAGTAAATATAATATAAGACTGATATACAGTAGTAGGCAAAATGAATTCATTGCATTGATTCTTTCACACTTTAATAATACTGTAAAATTTTAGAATATTTAGGATATTAATGCTTTAGAGTAAATAAAGTTGTCAACTTTTTACTCATACTGGCAATGTTTTCCCTTCAGAAAAACATTAACCTTTTCCTAACAAAATATGAATCTCAACCAGTAGATTTAATTCGATAGTTGTCATTGGTTGTAACTCCTCATTTATAACTGTACTATTTATGGACTTAGGTAGTATTGTTCTTCTTTATTTTCTGTCTTTCTCTGTTCTTTGACAATTTCATCACAGTCTCCTTCTTCTTTCCATGTTTTATTATGTTATTTATGTTACTCCTTCCTTAAGGCAGTTTAGTCACACAACAGGCCTTTCAAGTCTCTGGTGTAAGTGCTGTCCTGAGGGAATGTACACCCGCCCGCCCATACAAGTACAGTGGTATTGACCTACCCGCCCACCCATACAGTACAGTGGTATTGACCCACCCGCCCACCCATACATGTACAGTTACGTTACACTATGAAACAGTGCCTACGTGGTATTAGTATTGACGCATTATAGTTTTATTACATAAAGTAACATAGTTCTTAGACGTTTAGATGCATATTCATCTCGGTTGATTGTAAATTTTGAATATAAATGGGGGACAGCTCTATGAACTTTGGTACCAGCCCTGATACATTATGGTCGTATGATCTGGCCATTACTTGTAAAAAAATTATTCCTTAAGGGAAACTGGTGTGAATAAATTGGATTGGTCACCAATAATTCCTACACCCCTACACGTACAATACTATTGATCCACTCACCCACCCCTACACGTACAATGGTATTAACCCACCCGCCTACCCATACACGTACAATGGTATTAACCAGCCCGCCCACCCATACACGTACAGTGGTATTGACCCACCCACCCAACCATACACGTACAATGGTATTAACCCAACCATATACGTACAGTGGTATTGTACGTACCATTGTACGTGTATGGGTGTGTGGTTGGGTTAGTACCATTGTACGTGTATTTTAGTACCATTGTACGTGTATGGGTGGGTGGGTGGGTTAGTGCCATTGTACGCGTACGGGCGGGCGGGTGGGATAGTACCATTGTACGTGTATGGGTGTGTGTGGGTAGGTTAGTACCATTATACATGGCTTTTAAGCTCTTCGGACATTTTCATTGATTCTTCAATCACTATTTGTTTGTGTATTAAAATCACTAACCTTTCATATTATTATTACATACTTGTATATGTAACTAAATATCTTCTTGTTACTATTCAAAGCTTTTTATCTTATAGTGTTTCTAATTAAGTAGCCATAAAGTACCTGAGTGTAAAGCCTGTTGCAGTTGAGGCAGCACTTCCTCCAGACTTGGGTCCTTTGTCGTGATCATGATGTCCTGTGAAAGAGGTTGAGCCATTAGCGGCATGAATCTGGGCGCACTCATAGGACTTGTCCAGTAAATAAATCGCACCCCTAACATTAAACAGTAATATCATAGACATTCTGTTATATGGCTTTTTATAAGTACATATTCGTAAAATATTAAACAAAACAATATTTACCATTTTAGAATTAAGCAAATAATAGTGTACTCTGTACCTGAATCCGCTAATTGTTATTGAACCCACAAATAACAAGGTGAATATTGATAAGAGAAATAAAAATTATATCTAGTGAGACTTGAAATCTCATTATTCCAAAACAAGTCCAATACTATTGTTTAGAAAAAGTGTAGTTACTGATAAAAAACATTCCTCTTGTAATATCTACTATATATAATCTGATGTATGCAAAACATTGTATAAATGTAAGTGATTTTAGTTATAGCATTAATTACATTGCTTGCCGTTTATCAACTAAACTGTTATTTAAAAAAAATATTTGCGCTAAACATTAATAGGCTAGTGCAGTTTTGTCAATTAACTCATTAAAGCAGACATCAGTATTTTTAAACTTAAAAGTCTCAAATTTTGATCGCGTAATTCTTTTCCAATATAACTAGCGGTTCCTTCTTTAGAGAAATGGACTTAAAAAGATGTGCCATTCACCATAGTTTCCATAACTTATATCTCCGTAAGTTAAAAAATTACTCTAAACACTAAACTAATATTAAAATGTGTTGTTTGTACTAATTGAAAAATTCTTACTGAAATGGTTCTTGACTAATAGAATTCTATATTATTCATTTATAGCTTGAACTTTAATAAAATAAATCCTCGATTGTACAAATTTGTATAAATCCCCTTGAACCTCCCATAAAAATCAATACTAAACATGAATGTTTGAGAAAAGTACCTCAATAGAAAAAATGTTATTTGATTTTCGACAATGAGAAACCATTATTGCACAAACACTCCTATACTATGAATTCTACTTCTATAATGAGAATTCACCAAGTAAAAACTTTAGGAAGATGAAATGTGAATTAGGTTTATTCTTGATTTGAAGGTTCATATTCATTTACTGTGGCTATCTGTGGTGTTTTAGACAATAGCCTGTAGATTTACATCAGCTTAGTTTAATTTTGTGCTTGTTCTCTGCCATTCAGAGCAATTGATTTAAGTAAATAAAGCAAGCATTTCTCCCACTATCGAGTCTAGTGGCACAGTGCTGTTGTAACCCAGCTAATTGGGGGCAAAGTGTTGTGGAGACTGTAGGCGATAGGTTCTATGCTCAGTCCTTTTAATTAATAACGATACAGGGTCTGCTCAGTGGTTACTATTGGCATGGACACTGGCATGGACACTACTAGAGAAGTCTGGGATGTCCATGTTGGGTGGTAGTCATTGTACAGATGTTGTGTAAGTAAGAGAACTGAGTATCTGGCTTTTCAGCTAGTTGAAAATCAGACTAATACTACATAGTTCGCATTTCACATAAAGATGTAGGTCCCTTAGTTGCCCCACTATTGGGTTATTAATAAATGGTCCTTTCTGAGGAACAGTAAAACTCATAGTAACTAGTCTACACAGATCATCCACATTATGTGGGATTCATATTCACCTTATAATATGCATAAAGTTGTGTCGGCGTCTCATATGTAAGAATGTAAGTCATATTCTTTGTTTTCAGGGATATGTACGCACATTATGAATTGTATTTTTGTTAATGTCCATTATTTTTTTATAGACCATGGTATTTGATTATTTTGCCATTTTGCTAACTGAACATATATGCCTTGCGCAGTTCAATTTTCCTATGAGTCATTAAACTTGAGCCCTTAACTATAGTCTGAATAAAATATCTTTGGTACTGGCGGAACAGCCACATGCGTTCAGTCTAGTGGCGTGTGACTTTTCCGCCGGTACCAAAGTCATTTTATTCAGACTATAAAACTGTTCTTGACCTTTGTTCTCACCGGAGGTGGTCAGTTTATAGCCTCATGAATTAACTCTATTTTTGGGGTTTCAGGCAAGGGGGGGGTCATATTTAGTAGTAAAGTTAGACTTTGGTACTCGCCCTACCTGGCTCTGATGTGAGTTACCCCCACTCAAGTTCTTACATTTTTACATATGAGACGCCAAAACAGCTTTTTCTGTATTTTAAGGCAAATATACCTTGTTTGAGAACCAAGAAGACATCTAATTTAGCAAAATTAAATCCAATACCGTATGCGATTATTGCAATAGAAGCATTCATTGGCATTGCACAATTTATAACAACAATATTATGCTAATAATTTGTAAAATAATTGTAATTACGTCCAATATCTATTCAGTCATCAAATTTATAAGTAAAGGCACAAGAACTGTAGCTAAATACTCACAAGGATATTGGATCTTTATAAATCCAATAAGTTCCATAGACAGTTCCAAATTCTTGTCAGTAATAGTTGATGAATATCCAATAATGAGTGCAACATCCTGTTTAGCCCTTCTTGGATATTCTAACTCTTTTTCTTGTAAATCACTTTCTTCTAAGATAGCTTTGAAAGCTATAAGTGGCTGTTGAAGAGTTAGCCCTCTAGGATCTGTAAAATTAAATGATTATTTCTTTAATAACATGTCCCTTGTATATGGAATTAGGTGACACTGTTATATGATACATAATGTTTATCACAAATGTGTATTAAAATTTTCAGTGCTATAGGCGCACGTGTGCATGTGGTCAAGTGTTGTGCCAAGAGCACATTTGCATAATAAAATCTTTCATAGTTAGTCTTCAGAGTCCAGTTATATCTTCGATACCGAAAAGCCTAGCAATTTATGATGTAAAGTCTAATGACTATTCCAATAAGCAGGCGCAAGCACAGTGTTGGATGGAAGTCGGAGAGCCGAAGGTTGGGACGATATGACACCTTATGTATTCTTCTTTTCATATTGGTTATCTTTCTTCATAATAACACCACCGATCAGATGTAAAAGCTCATCAAACAAGGCAACAGACATCCTTTAATACTGAAAGAACTTACTTCATATTGTCTATTTGTTTCAAACATTACATTAAAAGCACTAGTAGACAATCTGTTGCTTGGAAGAGAATGCGTACCCCAAGGCCTCTTTCTCTCTCATTCAAATACACTTCGAGAAGAAACTAAAACCCAACACACTCTATGCACACAGCGTCCATTTTGGCATTTCAACTGGTGTGACCTAGCTTGACAGTCAGATAGCGCGAAGACATTAGTGTTTGTATAGAAGGTCTGAGCACTAAGCGCCATTAGCGTGTTGCATTTGTCGTTTGAATAGAATAAGCCTTAGAGAGAATCATGGAGGGTAGGGTGAGCAAGCTTAGAGAACCACACTTTAGCGAAGCAAGGGTTGTTGGCTAGAATAGATATATATTTATTTAATTTGTTTATTGTTCTAAAAAATAAGTGAATGTACATTGATACTCAAATATTTCATCATACACATAAAATAATAATACAAAACTATTATTGCAACTATGTAAACAATACACAATTTGCTCAAAATTATTTTAAACTCAACACTGAAAGTAATAGAGGCCCATTTGAATCTATATTTTACTGATAAAAAAACATAAAAATTACTTTTGCCTAGCCATTTTTGGTTGTAATAAAATAATTACGACATTTTTTTACTTTTTCATAGCACTGAAAGAGTTAAAGATAATATATGTTTTACCACAGTATAATATAAACAGTAGTGAAACTCACTCTTGAGTAAAATGCAACCGGCTCGACACTAGTGTTCATAGTGATTGTGTTGCAGACTTGTATTACTAAAGTCTTATAATGCCACTTATGACTTTTAAAAAAAATGTTGTGTGCTACAACAGCTGATTATTGCGCCAGTTCGCCAGTTTGATACATCACTGCTAGTTTCGCTAGCATTGCTTGGTTGTAAGCAAACAGCTGAGCTTCGCTACAGTATGTTTATATTATACTGTGGTATTACAGTACATTTTTTTATAAAAAAGGGCATAATGATTTTATGATTAATTCTTGTCTATTTATTTACAGATTCTTGAGTGTGTTTGCTACCTGTTTCTAAGTCTCTAGCAAACCGAAATCAGAGTATACATTTTACACAATTTAAGCTAGTTGCTACTGGGTACAACCTACTGTAATCACTAATCTTTTTTAAAAAAAGATGTTTTTACTAAAATAACTATGCAATTTTTGGTAAAATTATTGTTTTCACTTGTGAAAGAGTCAATTAATGTAAATGGAAATACAAAGTAATTTTGACTGACAGTCAGTGACACTATCCAGTGACACTGTTTGAAGAAAAAACAGCTTGAAAATGTGTCTATAGATTGAGTGGCTTATAGATGATGTTTAGGAGATTGTAGGCGATAGGTTGGATGCTCGGTCCTCTTAATTTCGACATGGCATCCGCTTGATGGTTGCTATCGGCGTGGACAGTACTAGAAAAGTCTGGGGTGTCCGGGTTAGGTGGTAATAAATAATAATTGTGCGGATATTGTGTGGGGGAGATAGCTGTGTATCAGGCTTGTCAATTAGCTGAAAATCAGACCAGCACTACGTGGTTCGGATTCCCTTAGGTCCCTTAGTTGCCCTGGCTGTTGGGCTATTAATAAATTGCCCTTTCTGAGGCACAGTTGAACTCAGATAGTAACCAGACTACACTCATCCACACTCATCCTACACTCATATAACCATTTATACGTATTTGCCTTAAAATACCAACAACGTTGTGTCGGCGTCTCATATGTAAGAATGTAAGAATAGGAGGGTATTACAAATAAATGACAGGTTTCAAAGTTAAAAAGATCAATACCATTAGTACATAACAATCTCAATTGATTAAAATGATCAAAATTTCTGTTTAAAAGTTAACATTATATAAATTAATTAATACACAGTGAAATCAATGTTTCTCGTAATAATCAGCAAGAAAGTTAGTTCCTTCCTAGACCAAGATTGCTGTGATAGTTCCAGAATTCTTTCTACTGATATAAATGTTTTTGAAGTTAAGGTGTGTTAGAGCAGAATAAAACAATCCTAAACTCTAATTTCTGTATATGATAATGACTAAACAAGATAATTAACCGCCTATATTTTCTCTTTACCTTTATCTCTACTGTTCAACATCATCTCTTCAAACAAGTTAATAGAACTTGATGTTGGATTTACTTGCACCTCAGAAGAATCTCCATTTATCACAGTAATTCTTCCTCCATAAAAACTTACGTCAGCTTCGGATGAGATAGACCTGTTAAGTAATATGAAATTTAATTAATCAATTACCTTAAGAGATATTGTTGCATGTTGTTAAGTATAGAAAACATCTTTAACCTAGATAACTTTTTTAAAGCTTCTAGATTTGAGGGGTTAAACATGCAAAGCAGTGTCTATCTGTTCTAATCAGGTGTTTGGTTACGAAAAGAGGATTTAGGGTTATCTTACATTAAGCTGTAAATACAATACATAGTTTAAATTCATACTGAAACGTGCAAATCAGTTAGAAGCTTGGGAATCCAGTTCTATGGTTAACTGAAAGGATACAAAAATAAATAAATTAAGATCTAGTTAATATATTATAGATGTAATGCTTTTTCAACTTCGAGTACTATTTTATTTGTAGAAAATGCTTACAAATTTTAAGCGCAAGAGAGACTTTCTGCCACTTTGTTAATTGAACAATAAGTTTAATTTATGTGATATACTATAATATAACTTGGGACTATTCCATTTCCCAAACTGCCAAGTACGTGCTGGGAAGTCAGCAGCCACAGACTATATTAGATACACAATTTAACTGTCAGCAGGCTAAAACATGCTTTTCTATTTCTACTGAACGGTTTATGTGTATTATTATAGTGAGTTATAGTGGTCACTGTATTATTATCAAAGTCCAATCTAGTATACCATGAGTTGACATTATGAGTTTTTTAGTTTAATATTGTAAAGAATTGCATTTGAAGTTTCACATATCTAACTATAAAGAAATGATAAAAATACTAATTTTTTTCATAAAAAACTAACTACTAGAATAGCTTTCCACCTATTAAAATGAAACTTCAAGTATTGTGATACAATCATTATTAAGGACCAAATAATTGAAATAGAAACCCATGTTTTTTGGAGTTTATTGTGGAGGGAAACAACCCCCTGAAGATTAAGGAACTGTACAATTTGCACATGCAGATACAAGATTGAATTGCAAACAAACTCACACTTGAAATACTAGCCAAACACTCAGTTTCAAAGAAGACTAAACCCATTTTTATGAATGTGTAGATCTAACCTACAATTAATTCAAGATAGTAATTTATAGCAAAGAATGAATAGAAATAAATAATTGCAATTATGATTATTATACGTTGCTGGCGTAGTGGCTCAGTGGTTAAGGCTTTGGAATGCAGAGGGCAAGGTCCAAGGCTCAAATCCCCACTGAGCCAACATTTGGTACTTCACCCGTTGAATAAAGTTCACGCACAGGCCTTCAGGCCCATGTGAACTACATGTAAAGTTAAAAAAGTTGACCTAAATGTTAGTAAAACAAAGTTGTGTGTATTTAGTACATAACTTCCTATAATCTACGCCTGTTGATTCAGCAATCAGATTGTGTACTAGTTTTTAATTCATTTGTATGTGATGTCAGTTCCCACAACAGAAATCAACAGAATTCTATTTTCAATTTCCAATCTCCAAATGTAAACAGGACCAGTCAATTCAATAAATTTGGAATTATATGCAAATTTATATCAATATCTTACCCTAGATATTGTTTAATGTGTATTACTGTAATTTTTAATGTTAATTAAAAGTTTATTAAAAGTGTGGTGATATGTTGTGCTTTATTTTTTATTGGCCTTTTATTTAGTAGAATAAGCAGAAAAAATTGTTTTAATAACTAAGTGAAAAACAAATATGTATTTATGAGTACATATATTTTTACGTTGTATGTATAGCAGAAAGCTGCTGATGACTTTTAAAGCCAGCTACCAAACTAAAGGAAGGGGAATAAAAATTAAAAATCAGACCTTTAAATTTCAGTAAATAAAATAAAATCTAAAGTCAAAAGTACTTGCATCTTAATGTTTAAATATTGATTTCCTGTCACAGAGCTAAATCCAGGTTTGTAGCCATTCAATGCCTACTTCTCCGATTGAATAGAAACCTACTAACTCCCCTGAAAATAATGCTATAGGCAAATATTAACTATGTTATCTATAGTTTAAATTTCGACATGACAGATCATTTGCTATTCCTACTCATATTTCCAGTACTTGCATCTTCCCATACCTGAGGAAAAGCAACTCAACTTAATCCATTCCTTACAAGAGAGGTTTACTCCATTGATGACGGTAATAGGGTCTGATACCAGAAACTGATTTTGACCGACAAAAATTTCCCAAGTTAATACCCAGTTGGTTTTTGGTAAAAATTTGTTTGAGATTAATTGGGAAACTAGTCAAAGAGGTGGTTTTCTAAATTTAAGTCGCCCTGCATGTTGTGAGGTATCTTAGGAAAATGGGAAGATTCGGAGTAGATAAGATCTTTTTGAACTCTCTGTGAAGTGCCTCTTTGCATCTTATATCTGGAGGAGCTATGTTGCCCAGCTAAAGAAGAGGGGTTGCAATGAGGGAACCGCTGATATCTCTCCTGTGACCTTTAGATACGTGGTACAACATTAACACTTATTGGGTAAGTTAATTACTTTTATTACTAATTTTAAACTATAACTACAAGAGTAGTTGTGTTAAAACAGAAATATAATATTTAAAAAGTTTTTATTTAAAAAATTTTAAATAGTTTTAAAGTTTTAAGTATTGTATCTAATATATAATTATTGATAAGCAGTATACAGGGTGTTTCAGAGCACCCGGCCGCAATCTCCTGTGGTTGAACCGTTGGACATAGAGCGACCCAATAAACTGTAATCCCAATAAATCGTATATGGCGAACATCGTAAAATTGTTTTTTACGCATTTAAAATTCAGGGTGTGTCCGAAACTGAGTGTCACAGGTTCGAATCTCGAAGATTTCAAATAGCAACATAGGTCATGTGGCATATCATTTTAAAGGCCTTTCAATTCTAAACAATTTGGTAAAATAAAATTGAAAATATCTAAAATCCTGTCCAAATGGCATGGGTTTTTTTGAAATTTTTTGAGTATTTTGTTTTTTACTATGGTACTTTTGTATTGAAACTTGGAAGTGTTATTTTTTTTATTAAATAGAGCACAAGATACTCTTTTAAACAATATGTCGTATGACCATTTTTGAAAGTTTTTAATTTTTTCCGCAAAATTTTCAAATTTGAACAATTTTGGAGCCCTTTGTTCAAAAATTTTTAAATAGGAACATAGGTTGTGTGACATATCATTTTAAAGGTTGTTAAAAAAGAACCATTTTTCACCTTTAAACTTTATTTCTATCTCTCCTGGTTTAAAAGTTATTTGAAAAAAATACTTTTTTTAATTACATGCAAGGCGTCTCCTTAGTAATTAATTAACTTTATAACAATAATTTATCAAATTTATAAATTTTATGTATAATACCCTTGGCATACGTTGTAAAAATGTATTTGATAAAACATCACTACACTAAGGCAAGGTCAAAAGTCCCATAATCCAAATAGAGAGGCTGTTATTCATACAAGATTCATTAAAACAGATTTAAATGTTTTTGTACAGACCTCAAAACAGCTGATCAACAATGATACTGATGACGATAACATATTTTTTTGTGTTTAATGTAAGCAATCATTTCATTAAGCCATTGCCTGTTGTGCGTCGTAACATCAATATTATTTTCTTTTATTCACTGTTTATTACTATTATCTTTTGACAATTGTCACTTATTTGTTTAACTAAGTTGTAAATTTCTTACGAAATGATGAGTTATGTTTAAATTTTTTAATGTTGTACCATTAACCATTTGTGATAGTTTGGAAATGAATTTCACGAATTCCGAAGGTTTTGATATGCTTATGGTTCTAGGAGTGTGTTTTCAGAACTTTACAGGTGCAGCTCGCTTGTACGCTGAGCGCTATCCAGAGCGTGAACATCCCACATGGAAAACATTCCAAAGTCTAGAAGCTCGGGTACGAGAAACTGGCCAAGTGCAGCCCCACCACAATAAATCAAAAGAAATTATAAGACCAGTTACGGATGAGAAGGGTCCCGAGATTATAGCAGATGTTTTACAAACTCCTCATGGCTCAATCTGCCGAATTTCCTCTGACTCGGGTATAAGCATCCATCTGCAGAATATTAAAATATCATAAAATGCACCCTTTTAGGATGTCCCTGCATCAGGAACTCTCGGAGGACGATTACCTGTGCCGGTTGAACTTTTGTCTATGGGCAAGGAATATGCTTGGTGAAAATCCTCTTTTCTTCAGAAATGTGTTATGGTGTGATGAGGCCACGTTCCGGAGCAATGGTGAAGTAAATTGCCACAATATGCGCTATTGGGCATATGAAAATTTACACTGGATGCGTGAGGTTGACAATCAACGGTACTGGACCTTGAACACGTGGTGTGGTATAATCGGAAATGTGATTGTTGGCCCTCATTTCTTTGATGGTACATTAACTGGAGCAGTGTACAATGATTTCCTAATAAATACACTTCCAGCACTGCTTATGGAATTACTCATACAAATTAGGCAAAACATGTGGTTGCTTCAAGATGGTGCACCACCACCCCATTTTGCCCTTAATGTGCGTGCCACACTTAATCGGCAATTCCCTGAAAGATGGATTGGCAGAGGAGCAAATGTGCCATATCCATCTAGATCTCCAGACCTAACCTGCATGGACTACTATCTGTGGGGAAGAATCAAAAACATGGTGTATACTGATAAGCCCACGACTCGACATGACATGATGGACAGAATTAGAAATGCAGTACAAATAATTAGTGGTGATGAAATCTTGCGTGCCGTTGTCAGCGTTGAAAATCGTATTGAGATGTGCATTGAAAATGAGGGAAGAATTTTTGAACATCTATAAATTAACACACCCTACAACCTAATTAATTATGAAACCTAGTATGAATGTAAGTTGTGACAGTTATGACATTTTTTAATTACTTATTAAACTGTAAGATGATTAATTTTGTCCCAAATAATTAGTTTTATTTTCATTGATTACTAAGGAGACGCCTTGCATGTAATTAAAAAAAGTATTTTTTTCAAATAACTTTTAAACCAGGAGAGATAGAAATAAAGTTTAAAGGTGAAAAATGGTTCTTTTTTAACAACCTTTAAAATGATATGTCACACAACCTATGTTCCTATTTAAAAATTTTTGAACAAAGGGCTCCAAAATTGTTCAAATTTGAAAATTTTGCGGAAAAAATTAAAAACTTTCAAAAATGGTCATACGACATATTGTTTAAAAGAGTATCTTGTGCTCTATTTGATAAAAAAAATAATACTTCCAAGTTTAAATACAAAAGTACCATAGTAAAAAACAAAATACTCAAAAAATTTCAAAAAAATCCATGCCATTTGGACAGGATTTAAGATATTTTCAATTTTATTTTACCAAATTGTTTAGAATTGAAAGGCCTTTAAAATGATATGCCACATGACCTATGTTGCTATTTGAAATTTTCGAGATTCGAACCTGTGACCATCAGTTTCGGACACACCCTGAATTTTAAATGCGTAAAAAAAAATTTTACGATGTTCACCATATACGATTTATTGGGGTTACAGTTTATTGGGTCGCTCTATGTCCAACGGTTCAACCACAGGAGATTGCGGCCGGGTGATCTGAAACACCCTGTATAATCTGTCGTTTAGAGCAATAATATTCTAAAACTAATGTAAAGTGGAATGTACTAGATTCCAGTACCAGTTTTATAGTATTAAATGAAATATGGGGCATGATTCTGACATTTCCTGCAAAGCAAAATCCTCTTGAAAGTCAAAGAGTCAACATGATTAGTGATTTATAGGCATATATTTTGATTCTAGCCATAATGACTCTCTTCACTTACATAAGAATCTGAATGAGAGATTTTGGTGACCAGGTTGCATCAACAATTACAGCAAGGTTCACCTTTGGTGGTGAAGGTAGTCTGCGGTCACACTTTGTGTTTGTCATTAATTTTTCTAAAACAAACATATTTGAACAAATATGACAAAAAAGACCTCAGTAAGCTGTAAACAGGGTCATTCCTTATCACTTTCTTAACAGCTATATACCAATGTTTAAAAATACTTCATATTTCTGAATTCTATATTAGAATTTTCAACATTCAATCTTTATTCTTATAACCCCCTACCCTTTTTTCAATGACGTCAAACCAATCCTTTGTTTGTTAGGCCTTTTTAGACACTATTTAATTGATTTTTTTCAGTCTCATGTATTATTTTTAATCAATAATTGAATTGATGACCAAGGCCTCTTCTCATTCTTATCGTTTTTTAGCTGCGAGTCATTCACGCTCATAGCTTGGATGTCAGCCATGTATAAGTCACCATAATGCATGCGTCTGTAAGGCGGTTGCTATAAACGTCGTAAATGATTGGAGCACATCCCAACAAACAAAAATATCAGTGAAAAGGAAATCTCTTTCACTCAATAGGTGAAGTCTATATCATAGAAGATACTTCAAGCTGAGTCTCAACATCTTCCATGTAAATTGTTTGGTTTCCTCCTCGTAGCATTGGAACTCTTCTGTTTTAAAATCTGGAATTGCTTCTTCACTAGTCAATAGTATTTTTTATATGAGTTTGTACACAATAAAGCTGATATTATTCAGTGTTCTATCAGGTTTACAACAGATTACCTATAAAAATCAAATGTTGTTAAAATTATAAACTTATTTCAACCGATACTTTTCATGTAAAATTATTGAACTATAAAAGTTCAATATTAAACCGTCTTAATGTTTGGAATGTATGACAACATTGATTTTATGAATATCTGCTTGAATCTTGCTTTAAAGTGTCCAGTCTCTTATTTAGTTAAGTTTCTTATATAATTAATTGAACTTTCAGCTGCAGATTGAGTTTCCAATAGACCTCCTGGAGACCAGAGCATTATGCAGTTATACACACTTGCTAACTGCATCATCATATCAGTTTTACATATGATAAAATCATCTGCATACATTTAACCAATTTTTATTCTTTTATTTAAAATTGAAATTCTAAATTTAAAAATCAAGTTTACAATTTCAACTTGGCTTTTTAATGCTGTATTTAATTTAATTTTCATGTTTCGTCTATCTTGTCATTATGTATCCTCTTTACAGATCTCTTATGTAATGAATAAAAATGATGACATTCATTGCAATAAATACGCAGGTATAAATAACAATATGTTTATTACAAATTAAACACTCCTCTAATTAAAAAAAAATGTTACTTACGATAGTAGTACATAAACTTATCGACAGCATGGGTGCACCGTTGGTCCAATACTTTGACGTTGGTAAAATAATTTGTAGCTTTGGTTGTTAGTAATGTAGCAAAGCTTTTGGTCTACAACATAAATATTAATATTAGCTGAATAAATTTTTAAAGATAAAAGTGATCAAAGTGATCTTGTTTAGTTTTAAAACCATTCAGATTTGAGACATTGACAACGCTTGTGCTTATTTTAATTATTATATGAGTCTAGATCAGGGATTTTCAACCTGGTGGTCGTGATCCCTAGGGGGGTCTCGAAAGACCACGTCAAGGGACGCGGAAGGGTCGTGGAGGCAAAAAAACTAAGTCTTTTTCATAACATTCAGACTCAAATGTTGTTATAAAATAATAGGTAGCCTATGTAAGTGTAACAGTTTTTATCGGTTAATGTGTAGATTTGAGACCAACTGTATAATTTTGTCTTAATAGTAAAAGATCGAACTACATAACATACACAGGAGGTAAATAAAATAAAAAAACACTGATGAAGTCTATTTAGCTGTAGAATATTTTTTTTTATAATTAAATAAATGGTCCCAAAGAATTGGCACAAACTTTCCCTCATATTAAAAACTAAAAATAAAAACTTTGAAAATTACCAGTTTGATTCCCAAGTATGTTTTTTAACATAAATCAAAAACTAGTCTAGTTAGGGACATGCGGTTTTTACTAAAATATTTTAAATTGTAATTCACATCCTACCTGAAAATTTAATCAAAATAGTTAGAGCCATTTTTGAGGAAGTTTCATTGTTTTATGTTTTTGCCCATAAAAATTAAATAACTAAAATTTCAAAAAAGTAAAAAAACTTCTGGAGATATTGGCTAAATACAACATACAAACCAAATTTCATAAAAATTTATCCTTCCGTATGGTCTCCAGCCAACTGCACATACACACAGACATACTGTACACACATACGGACAGACACCAAAAATGTTTTTCAAAAAAAAAACAATTTTTTAGATTCAGGGGACACCAAAATGGATGCTTAGACCAACTTGTTAAAACTATCAGTTTGTCATGAAGCACAGCATCGAGTTTGCCTTTTCCACCATCTTCTCATGGAATGGATATAAAATGCATTGGATTTAAAACTTCCAGGTGATTAGTTATCAGCAGCGAAAAAATGTTGAGTAAGATTATCTTGAAGACCATTAACAAATTTTATAAGTTCGAAAGTCAGAAGAAAATGTCCAAAATTCATGACCTTTACTCTCTTGATCCAAAGTAAATTTAAATTTTGAAAATGCTTGTACTTTGTCCTGTACAAATAACATTATTTTATCTGGTCCTTGCAAAGTTAGGTTAAGAGTGTTTATTTGGAATTGCCAACGTCAGTTGACCCATCAATCTGTATTGAAACATAATCACTTTTGTTTAGTTTTGCTCTCAATTGATTCTTAACGTTTTCAGCCATATCGGAAATACTTCGTGCTACCAAGTCATTTGATAGTAGGATTGTTTTTAACTTTACAGCTTCTTGGAGGCTTTCACCCATGAAACCATATCAATAACAGCAGGAGGTATTATTTCTTCTGTTATTGTATGAGGCTTGGAGCTTTGGCAATTTTTTATGCTACATCCTATGAAACGGGAAGAACATTTTGGTAAGTGATACTCATTTTAGTAATATTTCCTATTTGGTTCTTCAGAGCCTGACTTTTTTGCTCAAAAAAGGTTGCCGGTTTATCCTTGAGTCCATGGTGAGTTTGGTTTCAAGTTGGCGCAACATTTTTGATGGTTTCATGGACTCAGCGGACAACACTTCACCATATATGAAACACTGAGGCTTATCTCTATGTAAACCTGAACTTCTTTCGGCATTTTTATTTTTTTTGTTTTTTGCTTGGTATCTTTCTCATTACTAAGGAATTAATTTTATTTAATTTTTCAATAATTTTATAATCCTCTCATGGTAAAAATAATCGATAAACATGAATTTCAAGTTTAGCACAATCATCTCCTTAATTAACTGAATTTTTGAAGACGATTCCAGTTGTATTTATGTGTATGGGAGAGAATATAATATTGTGGAGAAGTCTTTAGAGTGAATGAGAACTTTAAATAGACACAGGGGTTCTATAAGAGGAATAGTGAGAAACTGCAAGAGTTGTTTACGTGTGCAACTTGCACTGTTTGTAGATGTCAGTTGATATTTAAGGGTGGTCAGAAGATGAGGAGAGCACAACGAAACAATTAGAAGAAGAGAATTAGCATTGAGTCAAGGAACTAGTAATGAGGTTAAGCTAGGTTTACACTAGTATGTAACTGTAGCATTACTTTTACTGGCTTCCAAGTGGAGCAGTATGTGTTTATTTATGGTAGCTTCGGGTTCCAACTTCCTGCGCTCGTGAGAGAAGTCTGGCCTGCAGCCTTACTTGGGAACTCTGCCTTTAGCCCCTTTGTGCAATTCGGCCTGTGGTTTCGTGAGGAACCTAGGCCTACGACCTCGCCAAGATACTGTACAACCCCATTTGTGGATCTCAGCCTACGGCCTTGCCAGGATATTTGGACTTTATCACAATAAAATTTGGTTTTTGGGGCAGTGGAGCCCACAAACATAATCATTTCTAAAATCTGATGGTATATTAGGAATCGAGAAAAAAAAATACCTTTAACCTGAGATACCCCACTTAAATCATGTTAAAAAATGTTTTCATTTAATATTCGTTTAACAGCTGATGATTATTGGAATAAATAAAATAACTCCATAAGAATAATATTGAGACTTTAAAGTTCAGTGGGAAGAGTTAAATATTAAATATTGAAGCTCTAGAGTCGGATGCGAATAAAACCAAACGAGAAACCTTCCTGAGAGTAAACTCTACAACTTTTAACCCATGCGATGAACGGGATTATATTATAAATAGCATTGACATAATTGCGTTCCATTCAGTCAAAAATTAATTTATACTGCATGAAATGTTGGAAAATATCCTAATATAAAATTAATTTATATACCACCATTTCATACAGCGTATTAAATTTTGACTGAATGCTATCCCATGTTTCAAATGTTCCTTTCATTTGGTTGGTTAGTAAACAAATCAAACTAAAACTCGTAAGTTAGTTTTCCATAGTTTTTCAATTTCCACATGATTTTTTTTAATTTTTCTTTCCGGAAGAACATTCTAGAAAAATTAAGAAACTATAAAAAATGAAGGATATCTGTTAAGCCGTTGTCAAGTAATGGAATGACAACGAATTTCAGGTACTTATTTTTATATATCAAGATAAACATGCTCACTTGATCAAGTAGTTGTTGTTTTTCAGTTCTGATGAATGAGGTGAATGCATATTCCCTGTTACAAACATGGAAGTCTTCCATCATTCTATTATTTAAGTAGTAAATATCTACAAGTTGAGGGAGTCGTATCTCGGGCATTCTATTCTTCAATTCTGTTGCAATCCTGCCCAATAACAGACCTGATGTAAAAAATGTAATACAAAAAATGTAGTTTATTCAATTCCACAAAGAATATAAATAATTTAAACAAAAATAGTCTAATAAAAATTGTTTGAAATACCAGATATCCATATTTTTTAGAAATACTTATTTAACAATTTATTTTTTGAATATTTTGCAAACTTTAATTTTGGGAGAGATTATTTGCCTGAAACAACTACCAACTAATCCAATCACACTTAACACTTTCACTGCCGGTGGGTTATATATGATACTTCTATAGAATGCCGGCTGATTTTTACAGTTTTCAAAAAATCATAACTCATAAACTAATATAGATAAAATTTGGGTACTTACCTTTTTTAAAAAAATGCATCTTTTTCTGAATAAAATAATTTTTGTTATTAATGTCTACCTTAAGGTAATTTTTCCACAAAATTGTCTTTGCATGATGTTTTTTACAAAAAATCAAAAGTCAACCAAAATACACACTTACTGAAAAAAACTAAAATAAATCCAATTTTACTGAAATTTCTTCTAGAATTCAATTTTATATGACTAATAATATATTTACAACTATTTACAATAACAAAAAATATTACTATGCAAAATTTTTCCTCGTATGAAAATTTTTGAAACAGGGTTCTTTACACATGGCAATTTTGCACTCGCTACACTGATACGTAGTGTCCTTTCTTGCAGATTTTCCAGATTGTTTTTTTCCTACAATAGAACACACTTTACATCTTTTTTGGACTCTGACTTTTCCTTCAGGAACTGGTATTTTTTCCAAAAAATGTTTCCCAGTTTGAAGCCGACTCAATTGCCTACCACTTGTGCTTGGTGGAGCATCATCTTCTTGTATTACCATTTCTCCACATAACTTCTTCATAAAGTGGGTGATAGTGAGCTTCTTTCTGTTCAGTTTGTTGTACAAAATGCATCCATTGGCTAAGCACATAAGCATCATGTGAAAAAAAAGCTTTCGCCACCATTTTACCGATTTATGGTCAAACGCACCATACGACATTCTTTGGTCGGACAAGTCGACTCCAAATTTGTGTTTGTTATATCCAATAACACAAGCAGGTTTGGTCAGTTCTTTTGATTGTTTATTCTGGTAAGTGACCATTGAAGCTGTGTGCCTAGTGCTTAGCATATGCACATCACGTTTATCTTTCCAGCACACAGCCAACATGTTACCATTCCTTCGAAAAATCTGGTCACCTTTCTTCAATTTGGGTTTCTTCAACTCCAAAGGTAGGCCCTTACGATTAGGCATTACAGTTCCCACAAGACCCGTTCTTACTTTTTCAAGCTCAGATGCTAATGTAGGACTTGTATAGTATCTGTCTGTGTACAGCGTTCGCCCCTCATTAGCTAGATCACCCAGCAGATTTTGAACAATATTTGTAATGATATTGCTTTGGCCACAGTACACTTGAAAATTCCAAATGTAACCAGAAGTACTATCTGACAGCATATACAGCTTGATGCCATATTTACTAGGTTTTTGAGGCATGTATTGCTTGAAGACAAGCCTGCCTCTGAATTTGCACATACCCTCATCAATTGTAATGTTCTCTCCAGGGCGATATGTTTGCTGAAAACAAGTAGATAATTTGTCTATTACAGGTCGGACTTTATAAAGGGGGTCATAATTAGGTTCACCTTTTTTTGGCTGAGACGAATTGTCATTGAGGTGTAGATTTGATAGAAGCAACAGAAAGCGGTTTCTCCCCATTACATTTGGACAAAAATTGCACGACACTCCTGGATCAGTGCTCCAGTGATCTTGTATCTCGGGCCTTGTGCTAAAGCTCATGTGAATGATGATGGCCAAAAACTTTTTAATTTCTAGAACAGAGACTGGTTTCCATTCTGACATTCTACAGGTAGGAGATAGTGCTTCTTTTGCCCTCAGTTTTCTTATTCTTTGAGAAGCATAAAGATTTGTTTGATGCTTCATCAAATGTATTGTGTCGGTATCAATGAAATGTAAAAAAAATTCACTTACCGAGCATCCTTCTTGCAAATTTGTACCTGGAAGCATTTCACCTTGTCCAACAAACACATCAATGTTTGGCACAAAGTCAATTTCAGACCAATTGCTGGCTGGTGGTTGATTCGTTGTAGGCCTAATTCTTTGATGCGTCGTCCTAGCTGTAGCGCCAGTCGGTTGCCTTGGAATGGTTACGGGTAGGGCCTGCTCTTCCACTTCCATGGGTTCATCTTCCACACCTACAACATATAAAACAAAATATTTATGGATAACATTTGTGCACATAAAAGTTTATTTTAGGTTATTCCTAAAAAAACAATGTAGTAAAATAAATAATAATTTCAAAATTGAAAATAGGCTACCGTTTACTTACCTGAACTTGAGTCTTGTAAAGGTAAATTTGGACTATTTACATCAGTTTCACGAATTAGACTAGGCCTAAATACATCAGGTTCTGGGATAGGTGTAGCTTGCTTACTAGGTTCAGGCCTACTCTCAAATTCATCTGCATCAGAATCTGAAAAAAAGTAGCCTACTATAAAACTCAGTTATCGCTTATATTGATGATTATACAAGAAAAATAAATAACACAGTAGGCCTAAGTAAGAAATACGATACTAAAAACATGTTTCAATTATATAAATGCAATTATAACATTGTTTACTAACCTGAATCATCAAACAATTGATCAACAGTGAAATCAGGATCATCATCTGTGTCGTCACCAAATAGATTACTGTCTTCACTGTCACTTGATAATCTAAACAATTCGTCCAGTACTTCATCTTCTTCAATACTTTTACGATCCATATTGTATTATAAATAAATTGTAAACAAAAACAAACTTTTATTTACAACAGCAGCGCTAGGCAGACGGTAGCGGTGACAGCAGACGCTCAAAACAACTGGGAAATCGGTAGTTTTATTCTCGATATTTTAATCGATAAATCGGTTGTTTGATACAACTAAATCCATAGAGTAATAACAAAAAACATCCAAGAAGCATATAACAAATGCAAACACCGTCATTATACGTCAAATTGCATTTGCAACAATTAAAACATCGGCGCCGTCAAATGACGTTCTCGGCATTTTACCGAAGATCGCGCGCGCCGTCAAATGACGTCGTCGGCAGTGAAAGTGTTAATGGAATCAAACTCACTTGAAAACATTTAAACTATTAAATCATGCATACGTCCTAGATGGCTTTGGGCATATACACTGAGGTGCAAAAAAGTGGGACACTGTTGTTTTCTTTAATATTTGTCTATTTACTTAGTTTAAAGAAATTTTAACACAATTACTGACAAGAAATAACATAAAACAAAAGAAATCAAATCAGTTACTTAAAATTTAATATGTGGAAATTTAATAAGATATGAAAATAGCGTTTTCATACTATACAGCAACTAGAAGAGCCAGTTTTCTTTTAGGATTGGGAACACTTGGTGGGTTTTAAGTTTTCCATTTCAGAGAGTTGAGTACCTTGTATTTCCTCCTCGAGTTCTGATGACTGCTTCCAATTGCCTAGGCATGCTTTCAATTTTATTCTGTATGTTCTGTTGACTATATTGTTCCATTCTTCCCATACAGCCTGTCGAAGGTGATCCAAAGTTAGCAGCTCCCCACGTTAACTTCTAATTGCCCTCCTAATCTGGTCCCAGATGTGTTAAATCTTATTTAAGTCAGGGCTATGTGCTGGCCACTCCATTGTACTAATTTGCACTACCTGAAGGTAATTTTGCACCTCTCTAGCGGCATGGGGTCGAGCATTGTCTTGCATGAAAACAAAATCTAGCTCACCAAATCCTGCATAAACAGTAACATGCTCTGCTAGAACCTCTTCCACATACATATGGCCATTTAAATTTCCTCTATGAAAAACGATAAAGTTTGTGTGAGCATCTCTTGTCAGTCTTGGGCCATTTACAGGCTGACAAGCATTTGATTCTCTTTCCTGTAACCTTCTTCTTACTGTCCATGTACTAATAATCACTCCCCGAACCCTATGAAGTTCATTTGCCTGTTCAATAGAAGTTGAAAATCAATTCTGTAGACTCAATGAAACACTAAACCGATCATCACTAGCACTGGGTACTCGGCTACGACCAGATCCGGGCCTTCTACTATAAGTACCAGCTAGCCTAGTTTTTTAGTTTAGTTTTAGTTTAAATGGGGATATAATAGTTGGTCCAGCCAACCCTTGCAACGAAGCCTAAGGCTTTTTGTGCCAATCCCGGTGCCTAATCGTCGTAAAGCTGGCTGCCCTTGACCAAGTCAAGGAGCTTCTTCACTAGATTGGTGATTTACCGTAACCGGTGATGAGTCCCACCACCAGCTTCACGTGAAATTTACTCAACCCAAGAAGTTACTTTGTTAACTTCTGGGAAGGATTTCTGACAAGAAGCTTGCCGAGTCTTTGCCCTGGGAACCGCCGCCATCTTCCAGATGTCTGGCGCTGTCCCAGTTTTTGATTGCTGTTTTGACAGCTGCAGCCGAAACGCCGCAGGCCGGCTCAGGACCAATGAAGGGCTTGATAGCACCTTCCCTAGCCAAGGCATCGGCCTGCACGCTGCCTTCTATTCCCCTATGTCTTGGGATATGTTCCAGCAAGACCTGGTTTCTTGAACCCAGGATGCTGAGGGACTCCATACATTCCCAGACTAGACCAGACGAAACCTTCCAGGAGTCAAGAGCCCCTAAGGCCGCCTGACTGTCTGAGAGGATATGGATATGTTTCCCGCAAACCTCTGTCGTGGTTTGCGCTGAACGTATGGCGACTTAAGCTTGGAACACGGTGCCATACGCTCCCAGGCTCACGCTAGCGTTGGTCCTAGGTTCGCCAGCATAGACACCAAATCCAGCTCTGTTGCCTTCTTGACCCGTCTGTGAACCATACAATTGGGTCGTGAGAAGAGACCGGGCTACTAACAGCGTCCCAGTACTCCCTCGTCCCAAAATCCACAGTATGGGGTCTGGTGAAAAGATACTTAGTCCCAATGAAGTCAAACTTCATTGAGAGTACCTCATCGTTTACTAGATTGACCACTGAGGAGTGACCTGTACAGGACCCCCTCCAGTGATCAGTCAGTTGAAGCCTATAGGCCTTTTCCTCTGATTGCCAGGAGTGCTTCTCCTGGCTATCTTCATCCTATTCAGAGCCTCAGCCGTCCGATCGAGGGAGGGTCCGATCAGAACCAGGGCTCTGAGGAAGGATGTTTTCGGGGTCAGAGAGCGACATGCCCCCCTCCACCGAACCCATGACCCGAGCTGCGGGGACTTCAGACTGGCCTACTTGGCTGCCTTCGTTCCCCGTGCCAAGGTCCTTGTCTGAGGGCTCTGAGTGGCCCTCAGCCAAGTTGGACTCAGAATCGGAGAGAGACATGTCCCCCCCCGACATTGATTTGGCCCAAGCAATGGAAAACAAGGGCTGGCCAATGTGGCTGCCCTCTGCTC
This sequence comes from Stictocephala bisonia, assembly GCA_035578905.1. Classification (NCBI taxonomy): domain Eukaryota; kingdom Metazoa; phylum Arthropoda; class Insecta; order Hemiptera; family Membracidae; genus Stictocephala; species Stictocephala bisonia. The sequence continues at coordinate 654,827 of JAQJVL010000105.1, forward strand.
CCATGCTCGGTTCTTTACCTAAGGACTCAGTGCGGTCCTTATCTTAACCCTCCTCCTATTCAGAGCCTCAGCCGTCCGATCGAGGGAGGGTCCGATCAGAACCTGGGCTCCGAGGAAGGATGTTTTCGGGGTCAGAGAGCGACATGCCCCCCTCCACCGAACCCATGACCCGAGCTGCGGGGACTTCAGACTGGCCTACTTGGCTGCCTTCGTTCCCCGTGCCAAGGTCCTTGTCTGAGGGCTCTGAGCGGCCCTCAGCCAAGTTGGACTCAGAATCGGAGAGAGACATGTCCCCCCCCGACATTGATTTGGCCCGAGCAATGGAAAACAAGGGCTGGCCAATGTGGCTGCCCTCTGCTCCCATGCTCGGTTCATTACCTAAGGACTCAGTGCGGTCCTTATCTTACCCCTCCTCCTCCCTCATCAGAAATGATGAGGTCCCGGGCTTGGGACCGGCTTAGCGGAGTTCCAGCTAGCCTAAATCGGATAACAGTTCTATTAATGCTTGAACGTGAAAATCCTGTAATCTCTGCCACCCGATGAACGCTATTGCCATTTTCAACTAATTCCACCACTCTAGCAGCATTCATTGGTGAAAAGACACAGATTCACTACAGTTTTTCAACTACAACTGTAACAGCTACAATCAGAAACAGGAATGAGGACATGGTGGCCAGAAGTGATGTACAAAGGTCAAAATTTGGCTTGATAAGAATTCACTAGTACCTCATGATAATAATAGACATGTAGAGAGAGAGACTAATGAACACATTTGTCAACTTTTCTATAAGGAAATGAACGGTTTTCACTTTGAACTGGAACTTATATAGTACATTTATTTACATAAACATGATTCATGACGAACAAATTGGTTTAAGCTAAGGGCATAAAAAAAAAAAAAAAAAAAAAAAAAAAAACAAGAGTTTCCCTTTGCTTGCACCTCAGTATAGAACAATCCTTACGCAACTCTAGCCACAAGGAGGCACTGGAAAGTAAAGGCACTAGTGTAAGCCACACTAAACACCATTTGCAAAAACTATTATTATAACCCTCAATCTTATGGGCAACGAAAACAAAATGTAACTAGACCATTTTGATTAATTTACAAACATTTCAATAAGTTTGAAAAGAGTAAATAATCTGCCCTTCAAGAGACTGTGGACTACAAGGTGGATAGAAAGTGTGTAAATACTTTGTGCAGATAGTTAAGCAAAGCTGCTACAAATATCAGTGGAACTACTGTTGGGTTGGATACTGTTTGATCAGACTTCATGCTATAACTATCAATAAAATAGAATACACAACCATCTATTCCTCCGAGTATTTCTGCATCTGATATTTGCCAACTTCGTTTTTCAACTATGTGGTAAGGAACTTTGTAAAAATATAATTCTGTTGGTATATATTTGTCATTCCACTGGGTAGTAATTCCTATTTGAACATCCATGTTATACTGTTGTGCTTGTAAAACTGCAACTTCAGCTAGATCACCTGTAAATAAATAATTAAGTTTAAATTATTTAAATGTTCGATTCTTTACAATATTTTAGTTGTAAAAAGAAATGTCAGTGATCAAATATTTATTTATATGTATTAATACTTCAAGGTAATTTGCAATTTTTGACACATAACTAATCTAAACTTACGTTTATAAAATGCTCATAAACTAGAATAAAATTGAGTATATCACTAATAACAATATTGTTAATCATCTCATATTATAGAAATCCTTGATTATATCATTACGTATCAATATATAATCCATGTAATAGGAATGTTTCATCTAGTAATTTGACTAGTGAACTTTACCACTATAGTTGGTTTAAACTGCATTCCTTTTACATGGGGCTACACTAGCGTTCCACAACTGGATACCACTTCATGTCTACTACAATAATAATTATGAACTATAATAAGTCTTCAAAATCCCAATAAATATTGTTTAAATTATTTATTGGTATTAAAATGTAGAGTTAATGACAGTTTTGAAACAAAATCGGGCTGTAATTTTTTCCAAAATTATCCAAATCCGAAATGTATTTAAATTAAAGAAGGAAATTTTGTAATTACCTACTTGAGTAAGAAATTGTCAAAGTTAAGAAAAGTCAACACTTTGTGAATGAAATAGGAGTCCTTTGACTGTTACAAAGTTCACCTGTCACCTGAATTAACTTTTTTAATTTACTTTAATTTTACATTTTTAAAATTTAAATTCATTATTACTTTACCACATGTATATACTGTCTGCCCTTCATCTAATGGTCAGGTTGAATGGTATGTTCAAACTATTAAAAAATCTCTTACATAAATGGAAGAAGTAGGTGGAAAGGACTGTAGGATATTGTTTGAAAGCTTATGAAATGGTGCAGTTTTTTATGCAACTAAAACAATCATACCACTGCACTTGTATGGGTGGGCGGGTGGGTCAATACCACTGCACGTGTATGGGTGGGCGGGTGGGTCTAGAGGGAGGGAGGAAGAGAGAGAGGGAGGGAGGGGAAGAGGGGGAGGGGGAGGGGGGAGAGAGGCTGAAGGTTAGTTAGTGACTTTTCACATCTATGTCTATTGTCTAATGGTGGATGGTCCACGAGGAGTTTAAAAAAAAAATATTAAATGTAAGCATAGGTCAAGATTTACATGATTTTAAAGGGCTAGTCTAGCAGAGATGAGCACCACAAGCAGCACTTGTTGACCCAGAATAAAATGGCATATGTTCACACTAATTATTTACAAGAAACGTGGGATCTTTTCCGTTAGTTCACTACTATAACAATAACGTAGGTCAACCTAACATAACCAAACCAAACCTAACATAACTAAACCTAACATGTTTAGTTTGACCTACCCTTCTTGTATTCAGGGTGTAAAAAGTGCAATAGGCCACATTTTTTTACTCTTTACAAAATGTAACAATTTTTACTGAGGCACAATTTATAATGTGGTTTTCTTCTCTAAGCCTACAAACTATTGACTTATTACTATTGGAAATTTAACATAGCACATATTAATGGTAGTGGTGGCAGAGAAATCAGTCTTAGGTCTCAAAGCACAAGTCTATTATGAAAAGTGATACAAATTCTGTTCAAAGACAATCTCGAGACTTTGAACGTCTTATATACATAGTTAAACTCCATTTACACAGTATTTTTACCCAACAATTTTTGTAACACTCATCACTAGCCACCTTGTATATTACTAATTTGTGGAGAATTAATGTTAAACTACCTGCCAAAGTAGCTGCCCAGGTATTGCTAACAGTTTGGGAAGATTCATTCGATGTTGTGCTCATAAGTTTCTGTAATGACACTTCTTGAGGGTTGAGGGCTGCCAAAACTCCTGCCAGCACCCGACCGACACTTACAGAACCTGCAGAGCTGAGCATCACTCCCAGTTCTCGGGGGCAACTACTGAATCTTGCTTGCCCCTCTGATGTTTGATTCCTAGTTAATATTTTTTCAAGTATTAATATTAATTTTTTTTATTATACTACTGTAAGTAACTACATGGAATTAAGAGTCTGCAGAGACTGTCGGCCATGTTGGTTTTAATCCCACAAGAACAATGATATTTTCGAACTGGACATACGATCACACGTATCCAAATTAAACAGTTATTTTTAAAAGGATTTTTCCAAACAAATTGCATTTGATCAAGAATTGAATTGCAAGTTGGAATTGCTTTGGGAATTCCTAATTAGTTTTATAGACCAAAGTATTTAATTTGAAGTTTTTATTTTCACCTATTTTTCAAAACTGTCCGTATTTATTCAAAATATCAAAAGCGAACCCAAAGTGCAACATGATAATGTTTAAAATGACACCTCATGCACAACTTTTGGTCAATAAGTATCAAAATATTATGGATTCGCAAATAGCATTGTTCTTATAGGATTAAAACCAACATGGCCGACAGCCTCGAGACTTCAGGAAAAGCAAAGTTTTTTCTCAAAATAATCAAATACAATATGACTTTAGATCTGCAATGTCATGTGCATAAGATTTAACCATGAAATTAAAAAACCCACATGTCCAACGTATTGTACATAGTTTGACATGGTCGGGACACAGAAGACCACGATAGTGATACTGATTATATTGACTGTGGAAGCTTCTCCAGGAAAAAAAATAAACCCATTTAATTATAAAACATATTCATAATCAGATGTTCACTAGTACAGGTGACATTAATTGAAGATCTAATATTGATTTCATGCAAGACAATACACCCAAATTTTATGAAATGAAGAAGTAGTTTGAAATAAAAACTCAGATCTTTTTTTTTAAGCACACCTATCTGCACCACTTCTTTGTATTTGGGTATCTACTAAAGAATTAGTCAATTGGTTATCTGCCAATATCTTTAACCATTGTGACAGACCTCCATATCAGCTTTGATGTAAAGCCATTTATGTACATAATAATTAATAAAATAGTTAGTGCAGCAAGTGCTGTTTGAAATACATTCAGTATTCCAAGCAGTGCTACATACTTTTTCATGCTGATGTCCCATTTGTTGCCCATCTCCTCTTTGACTCACTGTGTACCAAGATAGTTCATTCCTTATATTCTGTGGTTCATATATATGTAAAGAAATGGACCTACTCACTGATTTAGCCTGTATACAAAAACTAGAAAATGATGATATTTCTAGTGATTCTAGATTTTAGTTCTATATAATTATATTGGTATCACCAGCATACAAACAGACTGCAGCCTGATCACCTCGTACCACTGTAGGAAGACCTCTCATATATATGTATATATATAAAAAAATTGTTCCTTGACTTATAGTCAACTTGACATATAGTCATCTAAAAATAACAAACGTAAGTTATACAGAAGATTATAATATCATTTAACCGCTCTTATATTGCATTACTTTTTTGTAAATGAAACAGTCAGTCCTTTTATTCCTGGAATGATACTCCTGAAACTTTTGCCAAGATCTTCTATATAATTTGTATCATAGCTATGGCTTTGAGTTTTCTGATTTTCCTATAATAGCTGAAGGATTGGGTTAGACTCCTCTCTAGATTTCAGCAAGTAACCTGCTTTTAAAGTGTTCAGCAGGGGTGAAGACATGGTTGGTTTGTTGTTGGATTTATTTAGTATCCTGCCTAGCTATACTTTCCTACAAATTCTGAATTTGTTATGTTTTTGTTGGATGCTCTCAACTGATGGATTTTTACATTACACATGATATGGATGTCAGTTTATTGTCATTTTCAGGACTTTCTATTTGGGTGTGAATCCAAACTTTCTGCAGAAGCCACTGACCACTCTCTAGGTAGTAGATGATTAATCTTGTGTAGTCTGATAATATTACATTTGCGAATTTAGCTTAGCTTTACATTTACTATTGTCATAACACATACAGTGGTTATATCCATTCCTTCCACACATACACAAACAGAGGTGATGAACCTCCAGCTGCTCATACACATTAAAGGGTGTTGACCCACCTACCCATATACTATGATGGTGATGACCATACCGGCTACTCATTCATGTTGGGAGATGCTTTATTAACATAAAAAGACGGCAAAATTATCGACTATATTCTATAACAGTAGCACTATTTTGGGTTAAAATTTAAGATCTCGTGGTCTACTTTTTAATCAATAAGGTAAGTGTTCTTGTGCAAAATTCACAGATGTGTTTTCAATGAGGTATTTTATATAAAAATATTAGTTTGGTAGCAGACAACCTTATTTTGTTTTATAAAATAAACCAAATATCTATTATATCACAGTCTGAAATTTTGAATGATAGAGATTGAATAACATAAAAGTTACTAAGTTTTATGATTTATATACTAATAATGTAATAAAATTGGTTTGCTGTTGACTAATTAGCTCACCTTATGTCTTGATAAGTATTTGGACAGGTTTCCATTTCATCTCCCCTTTCCCACGGATCTACGGAGGCTGACGTCATGAAGTGCAACGTGCACTGAAACACAAACCTGTCATTGTGAATATGAAGAATTAAGCAGAGTATTATATTTGGGAGATACTACATGGTGAAAAATTAATAATAACCAACATTCCTATTTTATACCTAGATAAATTGGCTAAATAACAGATAAACCTCAGAAACTGCTGAATAATTACTATTTTGCTAGCCAATTGAAACAACATCTCTAATATTAGGCGAAGACAATTTAGCTAGTTTAGCTTATACAGTACTATACAATAGGTAACTTGTTTTTATAATTATTTAGACATTGCAGACTCTTTAGCCCTCAAGCTTTTGAAGAATTGTCTTAGACATAATGGTCTAAAGTAAAAACCCCATTCTTACATTAAAGACACAGACTCAACGTTGTGCATATTTTAAGGTGAATGTGAATGATGATATGAGTGTAGTCTGGTTACTAACTTGAGTTCAACTGTTCCTCAGAAAGGGCAATTTATTAATAGCCCAACAGCCGGGGCAACTAAGGGACCTACAGCTTTGCGTGGAATCCGAACTGTGAAGTGTTGGTTTGATTTTCAGCTAATTGACAAGCCTGATACTGAATTATCTACCCCACACAACACCCGCACAATGATTACCACCCAACATGGGCATCCCAAACTTCTCTAGTAGTGTCCAAGCCGATCCATTGTAGTAGCATCCATTGAGCGGACGTCATGCTGGTATTAAGAGGACTGAGCATCCAAACTATCGCCTACAATCTCCCAAACACTTTGTCCCCAAGTAGCTGGGTCACAACAGTGTGCCACCAGTCACTGAGGTGGACCAAGTAGCCGTAACTGTAAAAATGATTAAATATTTGTTTAATTTTTTTTTAACTGAAATATTTTCTTTCTATTACCATACACACATTTCTTTGTAAATAAGTCCCAGAATTAGCTATTTAGGTTTTACATGGGACAGGATAGCAGGCATACATATAAAAAATTATGTTGGTAAGTCTTTTGAAAGTGATATACACAAAAAAAAAAAAAAAAAAAACAACACAAAATAAAATTAAACTATAATACTCTAATAAAAAACTCATGAAGATAATTAAAGCCCACTGGCCTAATCTCCAGTCAATCACAAAAGACTTACTTCTATTAAACCTATCAAGGGCTGTACCATAGTTGTAGGGTACCCTACATACTATCATATGTTTTTCGTCATAATTTACAGCAGTTGGTTATGTGTAGATAAAATTGTTATAAATGCAGCATATCTCTTACTTTTAGATTTTTAAGCATTCTTGTAAGCAGCCTAAGTTGCTAACAGGTGTGAAAGGTTAATGCTACTAAAATGTAGACATTAGCATATTTGCTCAAAAAGCAAAGTCTGACATAGACAAACATAAGTGTTTTATCAACTACAAGCTTTTATAACTTGCGAGACTCATCATGGCAATTGGCCTGCACATGACGGGAATAATACTAGGAGTGGAGGGGAGTGAAGTCCACCACTGTTGTACCTCTCCACTTTGTGACTGATCTCTTACTAGGTCCTGTTGTATCCCATTGAGATGCACTTGCATCGCCTCTCTGTTTAGAAAAGTATTTCTTTTCGCGTGCATTGTTGTTTTTTTACATTTATTATTACGGCCAATCAGAAAGGTCTGCAAGTGAGAGAAGAAAATACCAGTGGCACAGAACGTTCGTGCAAAATGTGTGATCATTGTATTTGTTTAATACTTCTGTGGTGTTAGAGGATTAGTCTTCTTAGGTATGTTTGCTATGTCCTATCTCTCCTAATATACCGGTACTAGAAAAAGAAAAAAAAAAAAAAAAAAAAAACAGACTTGTTAATCATTTTGCCACTTTACTAGAATATTTATTGAGTTATATGTTTGTGAGAGTTCAGCACAACATTAAGCTATTGTTAATAACATTTAATTGTTATTAACAATAGCTTTGTTAATACAACAAATTGTGTTAATAACACAACATTTAGTTGTTAATAAATCTAAACCTGCAGTTCAAGACATATAGCTGACTAAATTAACTGGTGTTGACATAATACAAGACAAATGTTCAATATACTGTACTGTACTTTATATGATATAGACAAAACTTTCTTCACCTTCTCAGACTGTGACAGTGATAGTGCACTGAAGGTTCTTCTATTAACTGATAACAACTGCTGAAAAAGTAAATCTTGCTTCAATGCTTGGAATCCTGTCCGGTGAAATGGTATCACATCTGGCTCTTCTAAAACAATATTTGGATTTCTTTCCAACCCCTCTAATGAGAACCTAAATAACAAAATGTAATTTAATTTAATTTAAATTAATTCACTATTAATTAAGTGTATGTATCTTAACTAACATTTAACGATGTACATAACATAAAAATACATTGTTAATTAAATAAAAACATCATTAACATCGTAAATAATGTTTCTACCAAGTATCGATATATGTTTATGTATATGTTTATTTAGTCTAAAAGTAGACATATACGTACAATACTTGTAACAAACAAACAGGGCAACATAGTGTTTTTGTTGTGTCAAATTGAAACAAAATTTGTTATTAGAAACTGTAGGAGCTAGTTTTATTCGAACAACAGAATGTCTTTGAGAACTTGGATTATTCATCGATTTGGTAATGGAGGACTGTTGAATCTGCTTCCATACTAAAAACTATTTTAACATTCTACTATAAATGTAGGTGGGCCCATTATACTAATCTAATTCATGAAACTACCCATCCTTAGGTACGATACAAAACCCTCGTATTTTGAATAGTAATTATCTGCTAACATAAACACAACTAATCAGATCCATCTACCTACATACAACAACTTTAGTGACAGCTAAAAAAAATTAAAAAAGCCTATGAATAGCGCACGATAAACATGACGTTCTGAATTCATCCTGTGACATGACTATGGGCACTGGTTTCGACTCCTTGTGACCACCCAACCAACATACACACAAGACTGTTATGAGACAAAGTACCTGTGTGACCAAGGTTGCCAATGAGGACCATTGAAAAATGTACATATATGATTAATAGAGTAAGATAGTGTAAACTACCCATAACAGGTAAGGTAAAAATATTAGGTAAATATTGAATCGGGAATATAATATTGTTTGGTTCAGAGACGCTGTAGGAAGAGAAAAAAAATTGTAGATATATTTAGGTCTGGCTTTAGAAAGGATGTTAGATCTAAATTGGGTGTATAGAAATTGGAATGAAGAAGTTTCAGGGGTAAAAAAAAAAAAATTGGTGTGCTAACATATAATTATTTTAAAGAATAAAACATATGAAAAACTTCAGTTAGATGCACAGGATGGAGAAAAGTGGAAAGGATTATATTACGTCCATCTTTCGACAGATGTACAGGCAAAATATAATAAAGAGAAACGAAGAGTAAGGTATAATAGATAATTTTTTATCATTTCATGAAGGAAACCTGCTTGAGGGTTTAGAGCAACTCAAGTATTCTTCAAAATTTGATGTTAAGTATCATACAAATGAGATTTTTAAAAAAAAGCAAGATTATATAGTTTTACATTGGTTATATTATAATATAGTTAGATGGTTTTTGCAGAGAAAATATTATTATCAGTAAAACTTGTTGAAAGAGTATTATGGATAAATCCAATCTAAAAAAATATCTTCATGTTGGCATAAAGAATTATTATTTTTTGTCATATCAGGAAATAATATGAAAATATATAACTGTGAATGTAAAACTTTAACTGTATTTAATGTGATTCCTTATTTATCAGATATTTCCAGACATATTCTAAATAAGTGAATTTTTTTAAAAATAATTTTGAATATAACATAATTAAAACACACACACCAATGAAGTAAATCTGCAATCTCTTGCACAATGCTGACTGGTGTTGGAGAGTTGACAGTGATTTTATTGGCAATCTCTATGAAGGTATCAACAGTCATGGGCAGCAGAGGTGGAGTGGGCTGTCGGTAGCAGTCCAGGAGGTGGCTTGGGATAACAGTCTTTTCTGTCCTTCCTGGTACTGGAACAGGTAGTTTAGTGGTTCAGTGTCTAGGGTTGGTTACATTTTAATATCCATAAGTTTTTCCAAAGGCTGAACCAGTAAAGAATTGTGTTGTGTATATATTTTTTAGTTCTAAAGCCATTAGACTACATATCTCATCAACAAAGATTCAAAATTCCTTAATTGACCGTAGTTAAAACTAAAATATAATGCTTCCAGTGCCAACAATGTTAAACACAATAGGCTACATATTTCACATATTGACTAGGTACGACTTCAGTGGGAACTCCTGGTGACCCACTACACTATCAATACATTTCAGAGCAAAAGAGACCATTCCGCAAGTATGGCCCACTTCACAAAATATTTATCATTGAATTGAAAACATAAAATTCATGTTAAAATCAGATAGTAGTTATTTTAAGAAGTTTGTTAAACAATATTTTCTGGGACTATGCCCCTATTCAAATGACAATATATTAAACAAAAAAAGTTTCCTGTTTTTTATTGTTTTGGATTTACTTTTTAATTTGCGTTCTACCTTGAATTTTTATTTTTATCCTTACACTCTTCCCATACCCTTTCAAGCCCAGTGCGCTTTAGAATCTATGAGTCAAGACTCCCACGTAAGTTACCTTTCATCATTTAGTCTTATTTGGCCACTCATGAATTAAACTAACTTAACTGTATAGCTTGATAAAATATGATGAATGACCTGTATAGTTTAAAGTAAAATGTCAAACAAATAAGAATGGTTATAACTATGTTGGTTATTATGTAATTGTGTGAAATGTAAATTTACTTGTCTTGTTAAGTTAAAACAATACTAGTGTAAACCGCACCAAAATAATCTGATGATAACTAATGCATGTGAAGATAACTAATGCATGTGAAGATAACTAATGCATGTGAAGCTCCCTCCTCACTTCTCACCCATCAATGTTGTCACGTATAAACTCATTGAGAATTATTAATGATTTGTCTGACCTTCCGTTGTATTAAACAAACATAATTTGTTATTATAAACAAATATACTCGTTTTGTGTTTTGATTATGTATATTTAGTAGAAGAATTATGTTTATGTTAGTTTTAGTTTTTAATTTTTACTTTACATTTATTTTTAAATATGTCTCATAGTTTTAATGACATATTTTAAATATGTCGGCACTGGTGGCGCAGTGCTGTAACCCAGCTACATGGGGGCAAAGTGTTTGGGAGATTGTAGGCGATAGGTTGGATGCTCGGTCCTCTTAATACCGGCATGGCGTCTGCTTGATGGTTGCTATCGGCGTGGACACTACTAGAGAAGTCTGGGGTGCCCATGTTGGGTGGTAATCATTGTGCGGATGTTGTGTGGGGAGATTAGCTGAAAATCAGACCAGCACTACGTGGTTCGGATTCCACGTAAAGCTGTAGGTCCCTTAGTTGCCCTGGCTGTTGGACTATTAATAAATTGCCCTTTCTGAGGAGCAGTTGAACTCAATTAGTAACCAGACTACACTCATCCACACTCATCCTACACTCATATAACCATTTATATTCGCCTTAAAATACCAACAACGTTGTGTCGGCGTCTCATATGTAAGAATGTAAGAATAGTTATTTATTTATTTTTCAGAATGCTATTAGCACTGGATCAACAGAAAACTTATGAACGATCACCAGAAAAGGCAACAACCCCCACTCAGTGTATGTTCTCAGGGCACAGTATTAAACATGTGCATATAATCATGTATGCATACCATATAAAATATATATATGTGGTTGAGTGGTTCTCAGAAACAATATAGCATAACCGCCTAAAATGTCATCAGACTATTTTAACTATTTTACTCTAGTTACCATTTTTCATTATAGTCGTAATATTTTACAATTGTTGTTGATAAACAATATTAACATTAATAATAACTATTTGTTTACCTTTTTAAGAATTTAAATGACATAACAGATTATTTTATCATTTTGGAGCCTTAAAGTTAAACTGTATGTTCTATTAATTCTAAAATTACTTACAAAAAATCATAGAAATGGAGAAAAGAGAGTACTGCAAGAAGTTCATGATGAAAGCACACCTTGCTGTCTGTACACAAGCACCTGAGATGAGCCATTGATAAGGCTGACACATCTGTTGGCTAATCATATTGAGAATGAAAAAAAAATAAATAAATAAAAACTAATTCACGTTTGAAAATGTTTAAACACCAAATAAGTTGTAAATACCTTAGAAAATATGAACTAGATGAATATTTAATTAGTTCACAAAATATATCTACTATAATTGTTTATAATTACTTAATGGAGTCCTTACTAATATAGGCCTAATAACCTATTACAACTAAACAATATTTAATCGCCCAGTCGATGGTTCATATATTTTGACTAATACATCTTTATCATAAAGATGGGTAGCAGATACTGTATGTCATAATTAATAATTTAATTTGTTGATACTTCATATAAAACTGTGTTCAGAGTAAAATTAATTTCGCAATACACATAGAACTATAGGATTCTTTCTCTTTAGTTACGTTTTCCAAAATGGCAGAAGATGGTGATATTGTGTTAAGAAGAATAAGTGCAGAATATTAGTTTTGAGGAAAATTAATAAACGTAAGAAATCAAGGCGAACTATTTAGGATATCTTCGGTTGGCTAAAAATATACCAAACCTTAACAACGGAAAAGTCAGGAAATTTACAAAAATGATGAAAAATGGTAAAATATTTTTATTCCTAAATATAGCGTTTTGGATGCTCAAATTATGCAAAATGTTGTCTATAGTCTTCTATAAATAGTAGAAAAAATAAAGAAAACCAAACGAGCATCAACTAAACCCCACAAAAACTGTGAAAGTTGAACGTTGAAAAACAAACACCCACAAAAATCTAAGTTTGGTGGATCTCCTTGCGCTGTGAAAAACTGCTTCTTCTGACTCATTTCGGGCATGAATTGACGCTAAGTTATGTGCTGACGCACGACGACAGGCATGCGCTAAGCGCAAGCAAAAGCGCACGAGTGTGGACGTACCTAATAGCTTACTTTCCTTATAACCAATGTGATCACATTTTTATTGTTTACTTCAGTGATTTTTTTCTGTTGTCTCAAGTATCAATTTTAATATTTTTTTCTAGTTTAAAGTTCAGTAAGATATGAAAAAAATTAAAAAGGATTGATAAGGCTGACACATCTGCTCTTACCTCATCTTACCAAGAACTTTCCCAATGATGATAGGCTTAGAATATCAGTATGAAGAGCAACATATTTCAGAAGAATAACTGCAGTACCAATACGCTGAATGAAATGTGTTGATGTGATTTTTGTCATATATTTAAATAAAATACAATTTTGTTATCAACTGAGCTAGTGAATCCCTTCCAGTTTTCGTTTTCTGGAATTTCCTCTGCCAGTAGTAACTTTTTTATAGACTTTCCGAATGTTGTAGATATGATGGTCATGTGTCTGACCGTTTTGAAGTTGGCGTTTTTACACCAAGTGAATATTAACTATCTGGAGTGAAAACTGACAGCGAAACCTATCAGACAGCTTCAATGGCAGATAAATACTGATTGGTATACAACGGATTTCCTTCCTAACGTAAAAAATCCCCTGAGTTACAGACTTTCTTAAGATGTTAGCATTAAAATGAAAAATATTTAATATTTTATTCAAATTTTTTAAATTATTCTATATGTAGTCCTGAATTGGACTTTTTTTTATCATCAACATAATTGGGAGTTATTGTTCCAGGTATCAAAGTAATTTGATTATTACTACCCAAGAAATAAACAGGGGGACATATTATTACATGAAACAAGTTTTTAAGCATTAAATTGTTCAAACTTGAGACAAGTAGGTTAACAAATTTGTGTTTGTAGTACTTTGTATCTAAACCTTTATTATTACAGATTTTACAGTTTATCCGTATGGTAAATGTAACTTTAGTCTCTGTAAATAGTAAATTAACATATGGGTAAAGTGACTAAGGAGTATTGCAAAGAACAGGAACTGAGTGTTTTGCCATTGCCCAGAAATAGTCATGACCTGAACACCATAGAGAATTTGTGAGCAACTAATGAAGAAAGGACATGGAGAATTGTGAAGAAGGACGTCCCTGCTAATACCACTGTACGTGTGGGGATGGGCAGGTGGGTCAATACCACTGTACGTGTGGGGGTTTGCGGGAGGCACAATACCACTGTGGTATGTGTATAGGGAGGAAGTTATCGTTTGGATCTTTATTCCTGTACGTGTATGGGTGGGCGGTTGGGTCAATACCACTGTACATGTATGGGTGGGCGGGTGGGTCAGTACCATTGTACGTGTATGGGTGGGCGGGTGCGTCAATACCACTGAACGTGTATGGGTGGGCGGGTGGGTCAATACCACTGTACGTGTATGGGTGGGCTATATCTATAATGCCCACTCTGAACACCACTGTACGTGTATGGGTGGGCGAGTGGGTCAATAACAGTGAACGTGAATGGATGGGCGGGTGGGACAGTACCATTGAACGTGTATGAGTGGGTGGGTGGGTAATACCATTGTACGTGTATGGGTGGGCTATATCTGTAATGCCCACTCTGAACACCACTGTACGTGTATGGGTTGGCAGAGTGGGTCAACACCACTGTACGTATATGGGTATATGGTAAAACCAGAATATCAACAAAAATGCAGATTATAGAATCTTATTTGAATTTGGTTAATGATGAAGATATTCAAACTAATTAACTACTCAAATATGATCTGTAATATGCCAGGGGATTGAAAATGCTAATTAATAATAAGGGTATGGATACAAAAACTAAACGCACAAGTTCGTTAACCCATTTGTCTTAAGTTTAAAGATGTTATAAATATGCTAATAAAACTTGCTTAGTCTAATAGTTTGTTTCTCCTCTCTAATACAGCTAAGGACTGCTCTTAAAAAAAAAAAAAAAAAACACACACAACTCTCGGGTTGTTTAGTTATATATTGATGTTCACTAAACATTAAACATAGCAGTAGGAGGAACCAAACTTTATCAAGGATCTGACAGTTTGAGTTTCAGTTATTAGGTGCAATCAATTCCCCACAAAACTTCCCAAAACACCCAATCAACAAGGATACACTGAGCTCAAAACTCCTACATCATTCCATCTCAAGGAGCATTATGGAGCTAGTCCTAGTAGGGTGGTGATTTACCTGGAAGATGCATGACAAAAAATAATGTTTATAGGTTTCCTTTTTAAGACATTCACTGTGACTGACCAAGGTCATTGCTATAGGTAAGCAGCACTTTGTGTGCATGGCAACGTTCGCTACCACCATTTCCTTGTTTAGGTGCACACTCTATTCTCGTGGTCAGCACATAATCTTCTGTCAGCTTGTATAAGGGTACTGTTATATATTTTCTGTCTGTTCTTTTTCCCCTTATGCATTCCTATTCTGTTGTATATAGTGTTATTATTGGAGTTTTATGTAAATTATTTTTTTGTGTATCAGTATGTTTTTACTACCACCGTTCAGTGGTTTAGGTTCTAAAAGTAGGTTACAGTCTAGAAAGAGTTATGAAGAGGAATTGGAGTCTCAAGTCATTGATAATCTTGAGAAGAAGACAGACAGTTCAGACATTAAAAATTCAAACTACAGATAACCTACCCTGGTTCTTCTACCACAATAGATTTAATTATTTTTATATTATAATTAATTTTTATTTATTCACATAAATGTTTATTTATTCACATGTTCATTTGGATTTTGGAACGTTAGCACAATTTTAACATTGTGTAGGCAACAAGTTTCTGCACCCAGGTAACTTATTTTGCCATTTCTATTGTAAAAACCCAACCCTAAGTGAAAATTGGATAGAAAACAAAAATAGCGTGTGGGTAGCTGCACTGCAAAATTTTCATCAGCAAACGTGTTCATTGATTGGCTAGATAATTTATCCATTTATTTTTTTGGTACTTTCCATATTGAAATATTATTGTACTGAGGAAGAATCAGATAAGTACATGTATAAAGGATAGAAGCCTGGCTTAGACTGACTTTGAGACAGGCTAAACTGAAATGCGTGGGAACCTAAAGGGAAACTCCCATCCAGAACACTAATCTGTACCAACCCTGAAATGAAACATTAAAAAAAAAAAAAAAAAAATGAAATGCAGCAATTGAAATTAGTTAGCAAATTCACAAATCTGATAGACTTGTCCACATACCAAAATAAAAACATTGCCACCAATGTATTAATTGATTAAACATCATAACCTCGGTTGTTTGGACTTGTTGTGTTTTGTGTTTGATTGTCTCAAGAAATGGCCTTGGAGGTGAGTCAATTGTGAGATAAACTGTCATGTTTTTAGAGTTTCAAAATCTTGCACATGTTTGAAATCGTACCAGTGAAGATTAATTTTTGAGGGGCAATGTTCATTACAACAACAGTTTAAAAATTATGTGTATTGATTATGGCTACATTTTTAATGATATAGCTTTAGTATGAAAAAAACCAGCCTATGTTATTTAATTTTAATACATAGATTGTAATTTTTCTGGTTAAAATGGCATCAAAACTTTGTGCATGAGGACACAGTGTTGATGGCTGCTCAGTAATGATTCAAGAGTGAGTTATTATGTATATTGGAGAGCACTGAAATGCAATTCTAACTACAAACGAATGAAGTTTCAAGCCCACTTTCTGTAAATTGGAGACATGCAGCTCGAACGACTAATGACTCTTGAATTTCTCATTTACTTTACATATTTTAGTGTATATTATATATAGTGTAGTAATTAAAATTTATATAGGGTATTTCGTGAGAGTTTGGCACAAGTTTAGAATGTGATCGAAGACATAAAAATAAAAAAAAACAGTTTCTGTAAATGTATGTCCTATATTTCTTTGATAAAGCGTCTTCTATATGTATGTGTTTTTATTAAAAAAACTACACCTCAAACAGGGTTTGACCAAATTAACAGAGTTTGTTAAACAAGTTAGGGGTAGTTAAAAAAGAAAAAACAAAATTATTGTTTTCAGAATCAAAATGTTGGTATTAAAAAAATTAAATATCTCAAAAACAAATTATTTTATTGAAGAAATCTATGGGTACTTTGCTTTTATATATTTAACTAAGGGACGCCTCTGCACACCAACCCCGACACTCGCTGCGCTCGATACACCTCGGCCTTCAGCCTCGGCATGTGATTACAAATAATAATAGATTAACCATGTAACGTAAAATCACAATATTAGATTTATTTACAGTATCTCACCCACAGTACTTGCGTTGGTACCTATTTATTAGTATAAATACCCAATGTTATTACTTAGCCTATTTCAAACATGTTAAATTCATTTGTTTTTGTTTAACAACTGAAGATTAAATTCATAATGGATCAATAGTATATCAAACATACAAAATAAATATGTTTATTTATTTATAAAACAGCTGTTATTATTTTATTAAAATCAACCCAATGTTTTCCTTATGGAAAAATTATTTAGAATCGGTTTCTATCCCTTAGGAGTATATTATCAAGATGAAGAATACTTTAGTTGTCCTATTTAAGTCCTAAAAACATAGTGTACAAAATTTCAGCTCTCTATCTACATGGAAAGTTCAAGAATTAGTGATGAGTGAGTGAGGGCATTGCAATATATATATATATATATAGAGATTAGGGGACACCTCTGGACGCTTTGTGTGCCAACCCCGACGCTCGCTGCGCTCAATACACATCGGCATGTTACTTTTCACTACAAATAATAGTCAATTAACTGTATAAAGTAAAATAACAACATTAAATCATTTTTTTACAGTATCTAACTCACATTACTTGTGTTGCTACATATTTATTAGTATAAATACCCAATGGTATTACTTGGGTTTGATTTCATTGTTGTTTAACAGCTGAAGATTACTCATAGTATAGCATTAAAAAAACATCAGAAGTATAATGTCAAACATACAAAATAAACAGTTTATTTATTTACAAAACAACTGCTATTAATTTACTAAAATCAAGCCCAATGTTATTCTTAGGAACAATCTTTTAGGGGTGTTTTCTATTCCTTTTGTTGTCCTATTTAAGACCTACAAATATAGTTTACAAAATTTCAGCTCTCTGCTTACATGGGAAGTTGGAGAATTAGTGATGAGTGAGTGAGTCAGTCAGTCAGCCAGGGCTTTGCCTTTTATATAGATAGACAACAAATACAAAAATATCTCTATTTTAAAAATTGGTCGGAAAATAAAAGATTTAGGTACATTTTCATGTAAGATTGTTGAGGGTTCATTACCTGTAGAAAATGTATTTTGTATGGTACTGTTACTCCTATAAACTAATTTTAAAGCATTTTGAACAAACAAGCTATTTTGAACAATTAAAGTTGTTAGAAATTTAAGTTGTATAAAACATGAGATTGCATAGTAGTTAACATTTTCATGTTTCTTTTGATAATATTAGTTAAAGTTCCCATAACTCATTTGTCTGTTTCAATTGTCTATTCCATGAAAGGCTATAAATTCTTGATTCATATTTTGCACTGTATATTTTTTGTCTGGTGTTGGATTAATTAAAGATCCCTTAGATATTGCTGCAAGCCGGTTAGTCACTGTTATGACTGGGATACAGACCAGTTGAATAACCATATTGTAATTAAAAGTAGTATCAATATTTCGCTTTTTGACTTTTTATGAAACGAGGCTTGTTAACATCTTCATTAATTCTGAATTTTCTTTACCACATTCAGTTTTCTTTACCACAGATATATCAGTCACAAACTGCTCTTCAGATGCATCTTTATTTAAAACTAATGACATTGCAATATTATTATGCAAACGCAAGCCACTTGTCACAATGGAGAATCCTTCTCTGATTACTTCCTTACTTAGTATGCATGATTCATCATTTATTGGATAATTTCTGTTTTTTATGACAGTTGAAGCGCTAGTACTCAAAATTGATGTTTTTATTCTTTGTGATACAGCAATTGGTGAAGGATGGTCATTAAGTCTTTCAAAACCACAAAGTAATGAAAAGTATGACTCCAAAGTGTCTTGATTGCATCTTGATGGCATAATATATCTAAATCCTTCCTTAACCAAGTCAGTGAATAGCTCTTGCATACTACAAAGGAAAGGAGCCCAATCCGAAGTGGGAGAGGATACTTTTCCAGTCACCCTAATACATAAGACTAAATCATGTAATTTGTTTAATGCATTATATTGATCTTTAAGATGAGAACTATAAGGACTTTTCAGTATTTTTTATATTAGGGAATATTTTAGTTTAACACATCAAAGCATTTACTAGACTTACAAAACCTGCAACGTAAACCTCTTTGGAAAAATGTGTTTTATTGCTGAAGATGCACTACCAGAGAGCAAATAAGCAGTTTTACATACTTTGTCTTTCATTAATAGCTAAAAGAATATGGTTTATTGTCAATTTATAAGTATACTGCAATAAAAAATGATTTGATTTGATATTTTAGGTCTCTATATTGAGCATTGAGAAGTTATTTAAAAAAATCTTTATTAATTAATTTCCCATCTGGAAGACTATAACCTTGGCCTAAGAGGTGGTTGAGTAATAGCTTTAACATATGATGTACATCACTAAAAACTCACACACATATTTGCACTTTGGCTAAATCTTTTAAATTTCTCGGGCAAACTCTAGGTTCTAGGTCTATGTGTTTCATGTTCTTCATCACTTGGATTTATAAAAATAGTTTTGTTATGTCCTACCTTAAAATCATTATTCAACTTCGTAATTGATCCTACCATGTCACAAACAAATCCTTGAACGTGGAAGCCACTTTTTACGACTTTATTTATGATGTCGAATTTTGGCTATTGCCTTGTCAAAGTGGTGAAATACTGGCTCCTCCATTTTCCTGGCCAACTTCATACATCCAGGGCCGTAACTAGGCGGTGGCGAGATGTGCCCCCGCCAAAGGCGCAGGTACAACGAGGGCGCAAAATTGTCTATGAAGGAAACCCATTATTTATAGGTAATACTTTTCGAGAAAGTAAACTTTTTGCACAAATTGGAAGAACACATTTGTTTTTTGTTGTTGTTGTAAAATTACTGTTTATAATTTGTTTTATATATTCAGTACTAAATTATTAACACGCAATAAAAGAAAGCTTCCTTAATTGATGCGAAGCTTGATGGCGCGAAGTAATCCCAGGTAAACAAGAGCGCCCCTACTCCACTCGCCAGGCGCCAGCTGTGCTTGAAGCATGTCATAACTTGAATATTTTATACACCGCCTCCCGTACCGCGGGTTAAAAAAAGTGTATTTTTCACTATTAATGACTCACACGTAATTTAATT
Source organism: Stictocephala bisonia (assembly GCA_035578905.1). Classification (NCBI taxonomy): domain Eukaryota; kingdom Metazoa; phylum Arthropoda; class Insecta; order Hemiptera; family Membracidae; genus Stictocephala; species Stictocephala bisonia. The sequence goes on from JAQJVL010000105.1 coordinate 675,080, forward strand.
AAGAAGTCTGATGGACGAATTCCTTTCAGAAAATAATAAAACTTCACCATTAGCAATGACAAATTAAAATTAAACCCGTTGTAAAACAATCTCAAAACGATTAAAAACTAACAATTTTGCAGTGTGAAATTCAAAATTTTTCGGTGGAGGACCCCCGAACCCCCCGTTATGTTGGGGGGTATGGAATATCTTGAAATCACACAATATGGACTATATGGTGGATTTTCCAACAAGAATATACAATGGCAGTGAAACTGCTATTGGTAACATTTTCATATACAAATTCTACTCAAAAGACGTAACTGTTAGTGGTGTAATAACACTATTATCGGATCATGACGAACAAGTGTTGGAACTAAATTGTTCAAAAATTTCTACTAAAGCAAGGAAAGGTATTACTTATGAATCAAGAGACTTTTCAAAACAAAATGTGACTCTTTTTATAAAATTATTAGAAAAAGAGACTTGGGCTGATATTTATCATGCTCCAGTAAATAAAAAATATGACAACTTTATCAAAACAATTTTTCACTGTATTGAAACTGTTTTTCCGAGGAAAATTAAATTTAAAAAAATACAAAAACCGTGAATGGATTACTAGCATTATGAAGGATGAAAAAAAGACTTGTGAATTGGAAAAAAATGTTTAAAATATTAAATAATGTTGATGAGAAAAACAAGTTTAAAAGTAGTTTACATGATTATAAATAAAAAATTAGTCTGTCTAAAAAGACATTTTTTGAAGAAAAAATAAAAAATTCACAAATATTTCTAGAATGACCTGGAGTATTATAAATAAAGAAGTAGGTAAAAATAAGATTGAACATGAAAACAATATAACCATTAATTTAATGACAAAATGTTCACAGATCCTTTAGAAGTATCAAATATATTTAATAATTATTTTGTAAATGTAGAAAAAGATATTGATGCAAAAGACAAGCATTACCCAATGAGAATCAGCTCAAAGAGCCATGAATCAAGATATTTCAGGAATCAATTTAATTTTAAACCAGTTGAAGCAAATAATGTAATTAGTATAATAGACTCACTTAAAAACAGCTTCTCTACGGGACATGATGAGATCCCAGTATCATTTTAAAATCTGCTAAATGTGCCCTTGCTCCAATATTAACACACTTAATAAACTCATCATTTGTATCTGGTATCTTCCCTCAACATCTAAAATATCCAAAGTTATTCCTATTCATAAGAAACAAAAAAGAATTCATTTCTGACTATCGCCCAGTTTCCCTATTATCTGTAATTTCCAAAATATATAAAAAAATTGCACATGACCAATTTATGCTTTATTTAGTGGATAGTGGATAATAATTTATTAGATGACTCACAGCATGGTTTCTGTCTAGGTAGATCAGTAATGAGTGCTGCTGCGGAATTTTTAGAGTATGTAATTGAATCAGTTGATAGAGGGATTACACTGTTGGAGTCTTTATGGACTTATCAAAGGCCTTTGACAGTGTGGACCATAGTACTTTGCTACATAAATTAACTACCCTAGAAGTTTCAAAAAATGTGCTAAATTGGTTCACATCATATTTAACACAGAAATCTCAATTTGTAGAAATTAAACACCATAGAGCAACAAATAGAGTATTGAAAATAAGGTCAAAATACATAATGTTAAGGCAGGTGTCCCCCAGGGGTCAAATTTAGGTCCCTTACATTTCCTATGCTATATTAAAAACATGCAATGCTCTTTATCATTCGCTAACAATACACATCTAAGTCTCTATGCAGACGATGCCACCTTGGGAATTTCCGCATGTACACTAGAAGAAGTAGAAAATATTTCCTATGTTAAGCTCTTAAATTTAACTACCTTTTAAAAAGACTTCAATCTGACCTTAAATAAAGAAAAAATCTAATTTTTGCAATTTAAAACTTATCAAAAATAAACATCAGAAAGAACCCTTAATAATTATACAAAATAATATTATTGCAAGGGAGAGAAATACAAACTTTTTGGGATTAGAAATTGATGAAAATTTGAGCTGGAATGAGCATATTTATGCTGTACTAGCAAAAATAAATTTCGGTATCTACGCTATTTCAAAAATGTCACAGCTCTGTAAGTTACAAACATTGCAGATTATATATTTTTCCTACGTTCATTTTTATATATCATATGCATTATGCCTATATGGCTCAACATCAACAAATAATCTTGATGAAATTTTAAAATGTCAGCAAAGAGCTGTTAGAAGCTACAATGTTACAAAGTCTACAATGTTAAAGCTAAAAAAAGAAGACTCAGCTAGACCACACTTTAAAAATTTAAATATTATCACTGTTTATGTTTGTATGTTCTGGAAACAGCATGTATAGCCAGAACCTCCAATAATACTAATTATCATCGTTCACATTTGTATGACACTAGGAAAAAAGATAAACTCACTGAACAATGGCACCGACTGGAATTAAAAAAAAATCAACAATTATAGGTTCAAAATTTTAAAAATATATACCCACAAATATTAAAGAAGAACCTGACACATTGAAGTTCCGTAGTAAACTCAAAGAATATCTTACAAACAAAGTACTGTATTCCGTAGAGGAGTTGTTCATTTTGTAGATTTCCATTTATTATAGCTTAATGTAGTCGGGATTGACTTGAAAGTAGAGTTATATTATAGATCTTATTGACACTATTCCACTGTAACTAGCTTTACATAAATTGAATAAAGATGTTTTGAATTTGAGTTTGAATTTGAATTATTCAAAAACAGCTGTTCATAATGTTGTGTATATTAAGAACTAAGTTGAAAGTTGGATTTAGGAGAACACTTTCTACAGGTAAGTAACACTAAACAAGCATACATGTAAATGTACTCTATATTGTTTTGAATTCGTTATTAAAGTATGAAAACAAATATAAAATACGTTCAGTAAAATAATTGGTTTTGAGATATATTTTTTTAAAATTTCTGAATGACATAATTTTGAAACTGAAAAAGATAATTTTGTTAGTTCTTTTTTAAAACCTAGTTTAACTGAATGCCAAGTTTCAATATATTTGCTGAAACCATGTTTGAGATGTAATTTTCAAATAAAAAACACATAAAGACAGACAGTTAATGAGGCGAGAAAGCCATATGTTTACAAGAATTTTGTTGCCTGTTTTAGTGTCTGCTGTCATTTCGTAAAGTTCTGCCAACCTCTCTTGACTATAAATGAAGGTTTGGGTGTGCTATAAAAACCTTTAGATCGTATTTTAGTATTACAGGCAGAAGAGTAAGGTATTATCATATTTAGGATAGGATTTTATAAAATGCTATAAATCATTAATGGTGTGAAGCGTAGATTTAAAGAGAAAAACTAGATGATTGAAGTATTGCAATCTACCTTAAGAGTCTACAGAGGCTCTTGGCCATGTTCTTTTTAATCCCATAAGAACAATATTATTTTTTAATCGGACATAAGATCACGCATATTCAAACTAAGTTATTTTTAAACAGATTTTTTCCAAAAATTGTATTTGATCGGAATGAAATTGCACGTTGGAATTGCTTTGCAAATTCCTAATTGGTTTTATAGAAAAGAATTAATGGTTCCAAAAAATTGGCACAAACTTTCCCCCATATTAAATACTAAAAAATCAAAACTTAAGGGCAAAAAAATACCAGTTTGATTCCCAAATATGGTTTTTTGCCATAACTAAAAATTAGTCAAGTTAGAGACATGCAATTTTTATCAAAATATTTTAAATAGTAACTAACATATTTCTTGAAAATGTTTATCAAAATCGTTAATGCTGTTTTTGAGAAAATTCTATTTTTGAATGTTTTTTGCCCATACAAATAAAAAACTAAAATTTCAAAAATGTAAAAAAAAAAAATAATCTGGAGATATTGGTTAAAAACACCTACATACCAAATTTCATAAAAATTTATCTATCCATTTCGTCTCCAGTGAACTGAACATACACATACGGTCAGACTCCAAAATTATTTTTCAAAATATCACTTTTTTCGGTTCAGGGGACCCTAAAATAGATTTTTAGATCAACTTGTAAAACAGTTTTTTTTGGATGATCACAATAATTTCTCTATGTTAACGCATATGGGAGATAGTAATATAAAAAATATTTATTATCTCCTAGAAGTTTTTATTTTCAGCTATTTTTCAAAACTGAACGTATGTATTCAAAATCAAAAGCAAGCCCAATGTGCAATATGATAACATTTAAAATGACACCTCATACACAACTTTCGGCAAAAAAATAACAAAAAATATGGATTCGCAAATAACATTGTTTACAGGATTAATAAAACCAATCTGGCTAACCGTCTCTGCAGACTCTTAAAGACACTCTAAATGATATTAGAGCTAAACAATTTTACCATGCTGGTGAATTTAGTAACGAAAATAATTCTTAAAAAAATATATACATTCATTATATTTTAATGGTTTGAGTTTATATTGTACTAGCCGACAGCCCTTGCTTTACCACGGAGTTGTTCTCTACACTTGCTTCCCCGTCCCTCTTTGGTTCTCTCAGCCTGATGCTGTTGTCCTAGATACCAAATGTAACCCTATACAACTTAAGGAGATGACAATTAGTGCAATCATGTCAGGGTTATTAGAAAGTATCTTAAATATTTCACAATGAAAATCAAAGATAGTAAACTTTAAGAAATATTAACATAGTGGTCCATTCAACACACATATTAAACCACAATTAAACTGTCAGAAATACAAACTTATATTTATATTTAAATAGAAATTTTTACGTGTAGTTGTATAGAGAAAAATGTAAAGTAAAAGTGTAATTAATTCTAAACTCTTGATGCATAAATCGGAGAATCGTCAAACATACAAAATAAACATTTTTATTTATTTAAAAACAGCTTTTAAGGTGATTAACACTGCACGCAAACAGTGACGTTTCCAACCATTCGCAAACAGATGCGCACGCGAACAGTATTTGCAAATCGACCCAATTTCAACTGCCTGTGCGCGGTCAAACATTCACTGTTTATGAGCATTCGTAGTGAATTCAGTTTTCCATGGCACCCGCATTATCAAAGTTAGCCATGTATGCAGCCTCAATTGTGTTTTTATCTGAACTGGAAAATAAGAAACAAAGGAGGAAACGTAGAGTCTGGGTGTCTTCATTTCTCAGTCAAAGAAATTGTCATTTTTCTTACGTTTATAATAATGAAACTTGTAATCGGTTGCCTAAACTCAAGCTTATCTTCAAACAAAGAAATTAGTCATAGGCACTTCTCATTTTCCCACTCCATATCGATTAAATAAAAAAAAACCACGTATAAAATAATAACAATAACAACAAAAACAATAAGAGTAAATAAAAATATCGTATTAATATATTAAAGTAGTATAATGAAAAGTAATTCTGTAAAAAATAAAAAGCAAATGGAAACAAACTGTCAGTGAAGGTACATCAAACTAGACTGGATATAGTTGCATACACAAATACCTGTATTGATAGGACGCATCATGAACACAAATCCCTTTGAAAAACCGACAGCTGTCGGATCGACTTCGCACACGCACGATTGGGGTTTGCAAATAGTGTTTGGAGTGGGTGAATAAAGGTTCTGACGAATGTCTGTTCACAAACGTTTGCAAACGCTGTTTTCAGTTACAACGTGTGCAGTGTAAATGTACCTTTATTAATTTACTAATAAATGTACTTTATAAAAAACTAATTAATCAACCTAATGTTATCCTTATGGAGTAATTAATCTTTTAGGGGTGTTTTCTACCCCTTAGGAGTATTTTATCAAGATAAAAATACTTAAGTTTTTCTATTTAGCCTACAACAAACATTACGGAGGCAGGATTACTGGAAGGGGGAGAGTTAGTGATGAGTGAGTGAGGGCTTTCTCTTTTATATACTGTCTAGAAACTAAGCATAACAGGGTAGGAAAGTAAAATAAATTCTCTTAATTTTTCAGTTTTTTAAATATGCTATATGGCTTTGAAATCATCAAATTTTAATTTAATTTACCAATTGGTCAGTAGCGTAGTTGGTTATAGCCCAAACTTCATAATTTCTCAGTTTGATTCCGATCAGAGTTATGACAAAGTTTGAAAGGGATCAGCTGATAACCACAGGCTGTTCATTTGACACTGAGCTATTGATTAATTAAAAAAAAACATTGTAAGGAATAGTTGGCCTTAGTTTGTAACAATGACTACATTTGCCCATCTACAGTCATCACACTCATTTAAAATCAATATCCACCCATATTTTGACAATCAGCATCCTAAGAATAAATAAAAATTAATCTTTCTCTCATGTAGTTTATGGAATTTTGCTCAAATAATTACATCCTGTAAAACTATAATTCACAATTTATAATAATACCAATAAAGATATATAGTATTGCTGACAAGCAAAATATTGTTCTTAGAGTTAATGAAGGATTTTTTAAGATTCAAATCTACATAATTATATTATTTGTTAATAACCAAGTTGTTGAAAGTTTTCAATTTGTTGCACTTCTACACACTTTAAATATGGTACATAAGTGTAAATATGTAACAATATTAAATAAAGCATAGATTAATCACAACTATTTTATTCTTATCAAAGAGTTTAAGCACAAAACATTTAGTGTTATATTAACCAGATTACAAGCAAAATAACATAACAATATTGAGCACTTACAACAATCAATATCAAACAGAAAAAACATACAGCCAAAAAATAACCTTCCACAATTTAAAAATAACAAAAATCTATAAAGTCAACTTGTCCAAGCAACAGTCCTTTTTCACACGTTAACAGTTCTACCACCTGTAGCAGTTTGATTTCCAGCCTGAGCATTTCTTTTCATTGCTAAAGCAGCAATTGCACCTGCAGCAAACACTATAAAATAATTAAAAATTATTGTAGTAGGTCTCTTCAGTGTGGAGAAGGTGCCAGTGGCACTGAACATTTGAGTTAAAAAAAACGTAATTATGGCTTTGTTGAAAAAAAAAATAGTACAATAGGTGAATATAGTACTGAAGAGTCCTCTCTTACAACTAACCCTACCATTTAGAGAGTGGTAATGAAATCAAGACTATAATTTTAAAACAAGATCATGTTTGTCTGTATTTGTGTCTGTTTTCTTGTGAACTGTCTTTGTGGACTTTACTTCTCCATTTGTTGATCTCAACTTGTGGCCTCACCAGGAAAACCTGTCTTTAGCACCACTTTTAAATATTTGCCTGCAACCTCACCTGAAAACTCTGCTTCAGCTCCTTTATCAAACTCGGCCTACAGCTTGGCCTATGTCCTCACCAGAGAACTCTGTACAGTACCATTTGTGGATTTCAGCCAGCTTCATCATGATGAAGCTCTACCTAAGGCCTCGCCTGTGAATTCGTAGCCTCCTTTGTGGATCTTGGCCAATTGCCTCACTTGGGAACCCTGTCTATAAACCCCAATTTTGAATCTCAGCCCATAGCCTCATAGGGAGGCTCTGCCTTTGGCCCCTTTTTGGATCTCCACCTGTAGTTAAGCTCAGCCTATTGCCTTGCCAGGAATCTCTGTGACAACCCCATGTGTGGATCTTGGCCAGTGTAGAGATCTATGGCACTTATGCCTGAATCCACATTTGAGGATCTCACCTTGCTTCATTTGCCTGTGGCCTCACCTGTGAACTTTTTCTGTGGCCTTTTTTTGAATATCGGCCTGCGGCCTTGCCAAACAATCTGATATAGCTCCTCTATGGGTATCATCTACCCTTGGCCTGTGGCCTCATGAGGGAACTTGGCCGACATCCTTCCTAGGAAACTCTGCAACAGCACCATTTGTGGATTTTGACCTGCGTAGATCTATGGCTTCGCCGAGAAACACTTGCCTGTATCCCCATTTGTGATGGTGTTATTATGCACATGTCAAATTTTGAAAATTGTTCTCAACTACTTTCTGAGCTAGGTTAAAAAAAACCTTCTTTTTGCAGTTTTTCTTAAGAAGTATATTGAAACCATTTTTGGGCCAAAAGAGACTGCCAACTTGTTTATAATTGGTAAAAGTCTACTTTTGTGAGGTTTCAAACCGAGATTATTCAAGTATGTACATGTTGGAGCTAGGTAAGACACAGGGAACTGCCTCAACGTTTAATCTCAGTCAGTTACTACATCAAGCTTTATATAATAGTGCTGTTAAATTTCAATAGCACTACTTAGCCCATTTCAAAAATGTTAATTTAAAATGTTTTTATTTTTACAGCTGATGATTAATTAATAAATAAAATCGCTTCATTATATTACAATTGAAACTTTAAAGGCCTGTGGGGCAGAGTACTACAGTCAGATGCAAGTAAAACCATTCTTAAAACCTTCTGTGGGAAAAAATATATAACTTCCCAAAGTTTCATGGCGATGGAATTTATAAGGGACAAATAAACACACAGTCAGAGATTCATTTCTATACAAACATTATTCACTCTCTTAATGCTCACCATTAAGTTTAACTCATTTAACATCAGTAATTGATGTTAAGTAAGTTATAGTAATAGATCAATGTTAACCATCTGTTGATCTATGGTTATAATGATCAGGATAAATAAAAAATTATCAAACTATTTAAATTATTTATTGTGTATAAAACAAGTTGACTGACAAAAGTAATTATATTTAAGTCTAGAATACAAAACTGCAGTATTGGATGGAGGTACTATTTAGTTAATAATTATATAGTAAAACGTTTGTGATGGTAAGGGAAGTTGTGCTAATGCATTAACGAAAGCGATCCTTCGAAGCTAGAGTTTGTCTATATAATATAAAGCCCTTTTACACTGTGTTGGTTTAGTAACTTGACTGCATTGTACACTTTGTATTATTATGTGAAAATTGTAAGTGCATTTTATTTAAAGTATTGAAATTATATAATATAAATCAAATAAAGTTATAGTATAAAACAACACTTGATCACCCTTTAACGTTTTCTTAACTTAACACCAATTGGTTTCGGTAATTATGCCATCTTGCAGATACCGATCAATGTTAATTTATAAAATGTACCCAATTGTTGTTTTATATTATAACTTTACTATACATAGTAGCCCTAGGAATTACAACTTTTCTACAATATAAATTAAAATATGATTTGAAAGAGGAAACTACAGGAAAAATAAGCTGTGGATCAAAGTTTTACTTTTGTTTAAAAGAAATAATATAAAATTAGAACATTCCTGACAAGGTTAAATTAATGATTTACAACATATTTTTTACCAGTCCTAACGAATGTATCAAAGTGAAAGTAGACTCAAGATTTAGGTTACAAGGCACAGAAATGATATTTTTATGAGCAGTAGTCGGGAAGACAAAGGAGAGACATAATCAGAAATAACGCAATGAGAATGTTCTTGGGAGTGTACAGTGTAGTAGAAATCATAGAGGACAACATACTGAAATGGTATGGGCATGTTATGAGGATGGATAGAGCAAGATTACCCAAAAGAGCCTTGGAAATGCAAGTTAGAGGAAATAGACCAAGAGGGCGGCCAAGACTAAGATGGTGTGAAGAAAACAACAGTGGAAAGATTTGGACACCAGTGGGAAGATGTTACAAAGAATAAACTTTGGGAAGACAGAAATGCTTGGAAGAGGCTAAGAAAAAATATGGTATACACATAGTAAAATACTTTAGCCTAGACATTTATTTAACATTAACTTTTATTCAACATATATTTTAATATGAGTATTTTCATGATGCGCTTTTTTGTAGCAGCTTAAAAGAGGAAAGAAATCTCAAAGCTTAGTACATTTAAAAAAGGAATATATTTTGTATACAATTGTTATTTATTTATACATTTGTGGAACTAGATAAATAAATCACCTAGGGTTTAGTCGATTTTATTAAATTCTTACAGCTTAAGTAAGTTGTTATTAATGAAGAATGTCATACAGAGCAAGAGCTCAATTGCTAATAAATGTTATTTTCAGGCACTTTAATTACATATCAAATCACTTAGTGCCTGTTTGGATACTAAGTCATCCCACTACCTCACTTACAAATGTTTTTTCACTAAAAGTTGTACATATCTCCTAATTTTATGAGTACACTGACGTTAATTTTTTTCAGATTAAACATCATCACTTTCAATTTTCTTCAAAGCAGGCCTTGGACTAATGATTCCCTGAGATATTCACAAAATGTAGGCTTATGTATGTGTAGAAGTATTTTACATCTAAAACTGTTTTAGAAAACACTTCTCTTGCCAGTTGAGCTGTGATTACAGGCCTGTGTATGAACTTCATTGAACGAGTAAATTACTAGCCATCAGTTCAGCTGGGGATTCAAATCTTGAACCTTGCGGTCTGAAACCTTTGCCATTGAGCCACCACAACATAATAAATATTAGCATCATTGGTGGTATGTTAAACATGTCATGTATTGATATTTTCAGTGCTATAAAAGCAAAGTTTTGTGCTTAAATATAAGAAAAATTTCTCAGGGAAAGACGTTGCCCATATCTTGAAGGTCCGTATATTTTTAAGAATAATAAAAGACTCCTGTACCCCACCCTGACTGAGGGATATCTCATACCTCCCCGGAAGTAAGTGCCAACAATGGTTAGTTCTGCCACTCATTGGATAAACAAGCACATTTATCTAATGATAGAGCAATGTAAATACAAGTAATTCAAATACTCCAAAACAACAATATACTAGACCACGGGTTCTCAAACTGTGGGGCGTGACCCCCAGGGGGGGCGAGAAATTTGGGAAAATTGATATTGAATTAGTAAGGCAGAAAAAATGACACAAGGTTTTTAACCATGAAAAACACAACTAATTAGGAATGATGTATTGAATAGTACAGACCATTGTTACGTTAAAAATAAAGATGGATTGTTCCTATAGATTATAGTTAAGGCTTGTAACACTATTATAGTTTTATATAATATTACATACACAAGATCCTACACAAAATGATTTAAGATGTACATTAATGACAAAATTTAATTAAATAAAAACACATAATAAAAACCTTTTTGCTTTGTATCCACAACACTATTGTAATAATTAAATTTTAAGGGGGGAGGGTGCTAGCCAATAGTATGTCAAGGAAGGGGGGCTCAGCCTGAAAAGTTTGAGAACCCCTGTACTAGACGACCAATATTCCAGATTTGCTGGCTTTACCATTCAACTTTAAGAATTACAGAGTTATTAGAGTTATTTATTTAGCTCTACAATAGGTTTTTATCTAGAGACAAACTTACCAAACATTACAATTAGCAAAAAGATTCCAGCGATTGCAAAAACTGTTGCAGCCTGGGTTCCCTGGTCATATTTAGCATCTGGAAAATAAAAGACTATTGCTGTAGAAATCTTTTAAATTATATATACATTATCTAAAGACTAAGAGGTTAGAGCAGCAGGCCCATTTGGTAAGTGAGACACCTGCCCAAAAACAGCAGTGGGCAGCAAAAACAGAAACTAAATCATTTAACTGTTTAACTTTCTTTGATTAAAATTAGTTATTTTTAAATGTATATAGGCCTACTCATTTTTTTACACAGTTAGCTGTTGATTTTGATGTTGGCATGAAAAAGAGTATATGTCAGATATCTTTTGAGTATCGGCTACCATGACCAGTCACTTATTTCTGAATTGCACATGTAAGCATGTTATTGTTCTTACATTATTACTGAAGCGAGAAGGAGCACCACCATACATAAACAACATTTAATGTCTGTTATCTAGATGCATATATTTCATTATTAGGTCGTACAATAGGGAGGGTAGATAGCTAACTCCTCTTTGTGTGAAAGTACTAGAGGTTGGTACTATAAATAAAATAAAATTAAAAAAAATTACAAAATTTTCTCTTATATTTGTTAACTTATATAGTATACATAAACTGCAGTCTAACAGGAAAAAACAACGCAAGTATCATATCTCTGCTATAATAAATGAAGTTTCTATGAGTTTTATTGATGACATCCACAAAATGTCTTATTTTGGCTTGGCAGTCAAGAGATGGTACACCTAAACTAGCCCGGGAGGAAAGACTACAAGAGTCATTGTTAAAAGTGTAATTTAGTGAGTATTTCGGGGGGGGGGGGGAGGTGCAGGAGCACCTTCAGCACACCCCCTGGCTACGCCCTTGTTGTTCCTCTTTGTCTAATGTTCATTTTGTTCAATACCACAGCCACAATGCAGAATCACAAAGTTGTTATGTTGTCTTAGGAGATCATCCACGTTTACAAACATCATTTCATTCAGAAGACTCTGGCTTGGGAAATGTTCTGAGAATAAACGGTGAACAGTCACATAATTACAATCTGCATAAAGTAAATATTGGCTAGTTTTAAATTTGTAAAATCAAATGAATTCCATTTACATGATGTAAATAACAAAGTTATGAATATATATATTTTTAATTATAGATTTGATTAGGTTTTTAGAAAAGAAGCTCAGCATACTCTCCAGAAGCCGATTTTATACAAGAGTAAACTTGTGTTGATAGTATTCTGTATTGTTTGTAAAATATAGCTTAGTTTAGTTCTTATCCAACACTTGTTTTTGAGAAAAACAAAAATTAAAATCACATTAAGATATTTTTATGAAAATACGTTTTTTTTTAAATTCATCATATAAAAATAAGATATTTTTATGAATGATTACCAATATACACATCTGAAAATATCAAAACATGTCTGTTTTATTTCTAATTTAAGAAACATAAAAATGGCATCCATTTAAAAATAAGTCGAGACAAAATTGCCATAAAAAATTATGAAATTTTTGATAAATCTAACGGTAAGTTGTTTATTGCAATCATTTCACAAGCAAAGAGTAATGGCTATTTAAATATTTACCATGGTACTTAACATTATTTTTAAATGTTCCATAAAGAAAATCTCCCCCAAACAACATTAAAGATGATAATAATCAAAAAGAAAAATGTTAACATACAAATTTTAATCATACATAGTAATTTTACAGTTTATAAATAATTTACAAAATGCAGATTTTACCTCCTTACTAATTCATATCATGTTACTCATCATGTGATACGTTTGACCAATTTAAATTCACCCATAAATATGATGAGCATATTATTAAAAATAAATTGTGCTGTTTATCCAAAGTTGTTTATGAATTCTCTTTTATAATAAAACTTATAAAATATGTAAAGCGCAATCAAAGCCTTGGAACAGATATAGTTATAAAGCAATATAAGTTAGGTCACAAGAAATAAAACTTTTTATACCTGAGACTGCTCGTTGAACAATGTTAGAGTCGGAATGTTCTTCAGGCATTCTTAATTCAAATTGCTGGCTGTGCTGTAACCAAAGGATACCATTCACTCTAAGTAATAATAAACTAGAATCTTGATATTTATATAAGGTTTAATAAATAGAGCAACTTTTCCACACTAAATACACTTGTTAGTGTAGGACACTTAGAAGAAATGTGGGACAAATCTTTTAATAGAGTTTAGTCTAACTTCCTGATAAGAAAGTGTCAAACACATCGGAACAGGAAGCCTCAATATTCTGGCATTTGAAAAAGATTTACTGTCAGTATTTTGCCCAGTGGGACTACAAATATTCAATGTAAACTAAATCATCTGTCTAAGTATTGTAAGTTAGTTTCAGATATTTATTATTGATATATAATCTCTTCAATAGCAAAATCTTAAATAAGCCAATTGTTATTTATAACTAGCTAAAAAGGGACATATGAAATAATATTTTAAAACTCCTTAAAATATAAGCTATGTACTAAATCAAATAAAATAAATTATGAAAAAGGATTTCCTAAGAAAATTTTATAAAATTTACTTATGAAGTATATACTTCATAATTTCATTGGATTTGGGTAGTGATTAGTTTATAAGTAAGTACTTACCAAAGTGTTTATTTTTATTTAATTTATGTGACTTTTTTATAACTTACAAAATAAGAACTATTGAAAAAACTATTTTATTACTGTTATATTTACATATGGCCTGATTGGACAACTCAAAATACATTCAATTCTATTTTTAAAAGTTGGTCTTTCTTTGAGCTCACAATTGTTTCATTCTTTTGGAATGAACTCTCATATTACACAGGATGAGAATATTGAGAATAGAATGAACACTAAACCAAGCTGTTCCCGTTCTTTTTCAATATCACCCTATGAATCTGTTTCTGTTTGGAACTGTAAGTTAGAGTTACACCACCTGTTATTAGGTCTTATTTTATCGCAGAATTTAATTTCGTTGTTTTGTACTAACCATATTTTAATTAAAACATATTCTACAACAAAAACGTTTTCTATTATTTTATTTATCTTAAACTGTGCACAACATGTACGTTTTCGCAGGCAGCACCAGAGCGCTCTCTCTCTCTCTCTCTCTCTCTCTCTCTCTCTCTCTCTCTCTCTCACACACACTCACTCTCTACAAGTTTAATATTGTGACTTTATGTTATACAGATACGTACTATTATTAGCAGTCAAAGTCACATGCCGAGGTGTATCGAGCACAGAGAGAGAGTCAGGGTTGGCATGTGAAGCGTGCAGGGGTGTCCCATAGTGCAGATATAAATCCTACCAGAGAGAGCGAAAATCTTAACAGATTTTGAAAATTCATAATATGTGGAAGAGAACAGTGAATCAAGATGAATCTTAGAATATGAGAAATGATATTACTTGTTATATAAATGGATCAAAGACCTTGAGAAAAACTGTAATGGAAGTGTTCCGGTTAAGGTAGCCGTTTCCCAAACTGCCAAGCCACCGTTGGAAAATCGACAGGCCTAGACAGCCCTATAGTAGCAATGCAATTTTACCATCGGTGGGCCAAAACATGTTATCTCAACTATATGGTTCATGTTTATTATTGTCATGAGTTACAGTGAACAATTTATGATTATTGAAGGTCCATTCTAGTGGACCATAAGTTGATATTACAAGTTATTTTATTGTAAATAATGAAGAATGACATTTAAAGTTTCACATACGAAATAGTTACTATGACAGCAAGCCTATTTAATGACTATTCATCAGCTAACAAAAAAGCTGATCCTTGGTTTGCTTTTCAATCAGCAAATGTAAAGCTCTCAACCCTCTATCTTTTGAACTCTAACTTAGTCACATCTTACTCAGATTACAAGATATGATTACCAAGATATGACATGCATTGGTATGAGACTGGAGTCTTTTCGACTGTAAGTCTTATAAGTAACAAAACTCCAAGCTAATGGCAATCATTTGCTTTTGGTAGATACAGATCTATAGAAAATTTCTTTAAAGTCAATATGTCAGTGGAAGATTGGAGAGAAATTGCATTTGCTCTTCAGCTGCAGCCCATGGTTGTAGTTGCACACCTACCACTTGGTTTCACTGTGTAGATACAAATCACAAAACAAAATATGGACCCTGGTTAGGGGTTTTCATAAATTTATATGCTTGCCATATGAAAAGTAAACATTATACTGGAAGTAACTTCCTTTAGGTATACAAATAACATAATTAAAATTACATTTAAAAACTGTGAACAAAGATTATATATACTTAAGTTGGATGCTACATTTTAATCTGGAGAATGTCCATCCTAATGCAGCTTGTTGTATTACTTTTCTTGAGTACTAAAGTTTTTTTAATGTTATTTATTTGAAAGATTAATTAAGGGGCGGTTTTGAGGGAGAGTTGGGACTCATCCATCCTAGTTTTCTCCCATTTTCCCTTTTGGGTGAAAATTAGTCTTGTTGCAATCAAGACAGTCCTATAAAATGTTTGCAATAGCATTTAATTTTTCCACTTTGTAATTAATTATGAATGAGTACCAAAATAGACATAATATCATCATCAAGTTACTAATTTAATTCATAAAATAAAAATGTAACGGAGATATTTACTTACTTTCACAGTTTTAGCATCGTTTAACAAAATATTTTCATCATTCATGACATCACTAACTGAGCGCAGATCTTTTGGAACTTCATCTCTAGTGTCTGGCTTTTTGCTGGATGTAAGTGAGTTTAATTGGGTTTCAGATAGCAATGTCTTTGGTTTGACATTATCAGTGTTCGAGACATCTTTAATTGTTTTCATTTCAAGATTTGTAGATTCTGTATTGCTACTTTTGGTATTTAAAGAGCTCTCCTCTGCAATATTAGCTTGATGGGTTGAAGAAGCGTTTGTCTGCGTGTTATTTGCAATAGAACTTACATCCTCTGCAATGGATCTTTTACTATCATTCTTCAATAAACTTTCTGGAGCTGGAGCACCTGTACTTGTCGTAATTGTACTCTCTGATTCACTAGTAGGTGTTGCAATATCAGTTTTATGAATCTCCGGCTGAGGTGTAGACCTACTTTGAGAGCCTGGTATGACAGTAGAGTTGCTACTAGCTGATTCATTACTACTGGGGGCAATATCTCTTTTTATCAGTTTCCGTGTACCATATGATTCGAAATTTAATGGATTTGAATCAATACTTGATTCTGTATCACTTTTTGAAATGTTTTTTTCAAATGGTTTAATTGCTAGGCTTTGTTGATAAGCAATGTTTGGTGAATCATCAATTATAATGCTACTTTCAACAGGCTCACCAGTTACAAATAACATGTCCATTATGTGCTGAATCAAATTTGATATACATTTCATGTAAATCTTTGTGAATGAGCCATAAACAGCATCAGGGCCATTTGTTAAGTTTGAATCTAACTTTTGATTTTCTGTTGCAGAATCTACAGTTTTACTAGGTATAGAAAATTCATTAGAGTTTGAAGTATTGTAGACAATACTATAGGTTGTTTCTGTTGGGGAAAGATCAGTTTTTGAAACATTGTGAATTTCAAATAGGTCATTAATAACTATAATTGAATTCTCTTCTTTTTCATAATCTGAATCTGCTTCGCTTAGAAACTTTTCTGCATCGAACATATCTCCTCTCAACCGCTTTATATTATGGAATGCATCTATGCTATGACTCATGAAAAAGCAGCATATGCATATCCCACACAGAATAAAGCCTAAAAAAAAAATACATTATACAAATAATTAATTTTACTGTATAAAGATTTTATATACACTTTTCTATATCTTTTCTTCCGAATAATATCAGTAATCATGGTTGAAAAGATTCAATAACTATTCAGTTACTCTTCTTCCTTATAACGTATTGGAAACTGAAAGTTACTACGTTCTGTACATTAGTTGTTGTAGGCCTATACATCTTTGTAGACAAGTAGTGAACAATTTTGCAGGTGCTTGATGAGGCATTGGACTACGTACCAAAGAACCATAACGAGCGAATTACTTGCAGGTGTTTTGAAATCTAAAGAGGGTGGTTATGGTTAAAGAACGTGAATCATTTGGGGTTCTGATATAATGTACTTACTAATACATATCACAAGTATTACATTATATGTGTATGCATTAGAAAATAAATTCAGAGCTAAGAGAATACAAGATGAATTGAGTGGACGGATTAAAATATCTTGTTAGTACAGAATTTGAGTTGACAAAGAATAAAATTAAAGACAAGCAGCGTATTCATGAAAGTGTGAACGTGGTAAAAGAAAAACCATGGGTCCATTGTCATATAAGAAATTATTTATGGAATCTATTTTACACTTATAGAACATAACAATTCATGATGGAACTAAAGCAGGATTATATTACAGCCCATCTAAAGGATGTTTCTAAAGAGCAGTGCTGTAAGATTATATTAAGGAGAGCCAGAGGCGAGTGGTCTAAGGTACCAGAACTCAGCACCTGAGCAGGTTCCAGGACTCAGCACCTGCGTAGGCACCAGGACTCAGCACCTGTGTAGGTACCAGGACTCAGTGCCTGTGTAGGCACCAGGACTCAGCACCTGCGTAGGCACCAGGACTCAGCATCTGCACAGGTACCAGGACTCAGCACCTGCATAGGCACCAGGTCTCAGCACCTGCGTAGGCACCAGGACTCAGCACCTGCGCAGGTACCAGGATTCAGCACCTGAGTCAAAGATAGAGCTGGTTTGAATCCTGACCTTAACTGTTTATTTTTTCAGTAATATTCTCCTTGTTCTGTCTGGATCTTCCCTTTACTCTGTATGATAAGTTCCAGCACAGATCAATAGTCAATAGTAAATAGGAATAAGGTAATACAAAGTTGAGGCAGAGAATAAAAAAGTCATTGTCAAGAGATTTATCAAAGTTGACAAAAAAGATAGAAAAACTGGTTAGTACAGATAAATAATTGAGAAAGTTTGGAAGGAAATATACAAACATGAGTACCTTAATTAATTGGCCGAAGAAGATGAAGGAAAATGTCAGCAGACGATTTAATGAGAGAGCTGAGTGACAGAACATGGAAAGATGGAAACTGAAGTAGACCAGCCGGAAACTGTTCAAGACTATGTATGAGTATTACCTAATTATACTAGATTTAACTAATAATATACAATATGGTATACAACTAAACACTCTAGGTATTGAGTACGCAACTTCACTCTTAGAATGGTTTTCTTTAATACTAAAATGGCTTCCGCTCAATGGTTGCCATCGATGTAGGCACAACCATAGAAGTCTGGAGTGTCCATATTGGGTGGTAATAAGTGTCCAGATGTTGTGTAATGGTATCAGGCCAATTAGCTGAAAATCAAACCAACACTACGTGGTTTGGATTCCACGTAAAGCTGTAGGTCTCTTAGTTGCCCTGGCTATTGGGCTATTAATAATTGGCTCTTTCTGAGGAACAGTCAAACTCAGTTAGGAACCAGACTACACAGGTCATCCACACTTATCCTACACTCATATCATCATTCGTATTCGCATCTAAAATATGCAACAAATTTGTGTCAGCGTCTCATATCTAAGAATTTAACATTAATGACCAACAAGTTTGCTTAGAATATTATTTTACTTCAGTCAATGGATATTAACTACATTCCAGCTTGATAAATCTCTTTGGAAATTGCTTACATTGTCATTTTGGTCCTTAAGTTTTGTTAGACAATACAGTGACTAATTGTTGAAATTCTGCTGTAAATTTACATTTAATTAATGAATCATAAACTGTTTACAAAGTTATGTTAAATTTGATCTTTTTCTATTGAACATTGTTTTTGTTAGTCTAAGGCTTTTAAAAATATCTAAATATAGAGTGAGGGAACTTCCAGCAAAGTGGGTCAGATAGATTCTAACCCATCTATATTCTGTCTTTATAATATTTAATAAACAAGAGATAATGTTAAATGCAGACCAATTGTGTAGCTTTTTGGTAAATTTGAAATACACAATAATGAGTAAATATATAAGCTAGAATGAATATACTAGTGCACCTCTTTGCAAACTTTTCTATTAAACCAGTCATATTGGGAGGGTGTATGGGCAGTGGGTAGGCCAATACCACTGTTCGCGTATGGGTGGTAGGTGGGACTTTGTAACAATGTTTTATATTAACAATTAAAAAAAAATATACACAGGGTACAACAAGGAATAATGAAGTGTATTGATACAATAAGATAACCAGTTGTACAATGAAATACTATGTTAATAAAATGTCTTTATTTAAATTGCTTTTATCTTCTTTCTTGCTTTACAATTTGGTTTCTTCTGGTTTATGCTCCGGCTGAAAACATACTCGGTAGTACAACATAGAGATACCTCAGGGAAGGAGTGTCGAGCTGGCCATCAATGTTCTTATGAGATTTAATATTAATCATGTTTAATTGTCCAATTAAAAATTTGAAAAAGAGAATAATTTAAAAACAGTATCAAAAAAAAAAAAAAAAAAATTATCAAATAAGGGAAAAGATAGGGAGAAAGTTCAAATTTAAAGTTCAATTTTCAATGGAAAATATCTTCACAGCAATTAGTCTATGGTCTGGTCTCACCAAATTTAAGTTTAAAGTTGTCTTCACCACAAACTTAGAATTCTTGATGTTTTGGGAAATTTAAATATGTTTGTGGCCAAATTTAATAAATAAAAGTTTTGTAATGATTTACAAAAACACTTTTATTGGGAATGTCACTAAATAAAGTCACTGTATTCTGGCTGAATCTTCTCTCCTTCAAGGCTAATAATGGACTCTCACTGCTACTAGTTCCTTTCTCAATCCACAATTACAACAATGTGTCACTGGTTGCTTGATGATCACTTCACTTCACCAGGGGATGTGGGGGTTGGTATTATAATAAATCAAATATTAAAATCATGAGGAAATTAAATTAATGTTGAAATATTTTAGAAAAATGGAATAGGTTAAAAAAAAAAATAAAACAAAACAACTTCCAATTCTTAAATTAAATTATGCCAAATCTAAGAAAGGAAAATATTTATTAATAAAATGATTAAACATAGAGTATGCAAATTATTGGGAACTGAATTAAATTAAATTAATGTGATAAAACATATGATCAATGAGTGTGATGAGATTATTAGTGATGGGTAGCAGCTGGTTTAAATGGAAAGAAACAAGGTAAGTGGCAGATGTTCTTACATATGATAAAAAAAATAAATAAACAAACATAATTTGAAACATCTCAATATGTACGGTGGTAATTCAATATGCATACTTATTTAGTGGTATCCATTAACATTGTACTACACAAATGGGTTGGTGGGTGGGTCATTTATCAACAATTAGTTGGTGACATTCCTTAGTACAGGATCTGTATATTTTGATGGATTCAATATATTATAATAAAATATTCCACATAATTAACTATATTACACATTCAGATAGCATAAACAATCATATTTACTGTAAAAAATAACTCAATACAAATGAAATCATTATTCTTTCTGTTCCTCCTCCATCCTAACGCCCACATTTAACACTATTATTGTTGGCACTAGTGGCGCAGTGCTGTAACCCAGCTACTTAGGGATAAAATGTTATGGAGATTGCAGGCTGTCATGGTGTCCGTTCAATAGTTGCTGTCAGCTTGGACACTAATACTAATAGAGTGGGGGTATATATATGTTGGGTGATGTTGTCTTGGGATCCAGATGTTGTTTGAGAAGAGAACCAGCTTCTCAATTAGCTGAAAATCAGACCAATACTATGTAGCTCGAATTCCATGTAGAGCTGTTGGTCTATTAGTTGACCTGGCTATTTGTCTATTAATGAATGGCTCTTTCTAAGAAACCTTAACTAGTAACAATAAATACTCATTTATTTACACTTATCAAACTCATTCCCCCTCTTATTCACCCATATCTCTACAATAGATGTCTTAGTAACGAATGATGAATATTACTATCTGACGACTTTAGCTGGTAACATAATTAAAACTTAAAATTTTTTTCAAAAGTTGTATACAAATATCAAATCTTAGATCACCTGGAAACTTCAGATATACAGTACATAGATCTTGACGTTGATCGTCAAGATATGGGCGAATATGGATTTCGAATGACTGTAGATGAGCTTGTAGAGTACATATCATTGTTCTTGTATACCCTCGTGGTACTGACCAACCCACCTGCACGTTCACGTGTGGTGGTGACGACCCTCTCACCCACCCATACACTTGCGGTGGTGATGAACCACCCACCCGCTCACACACGGTGGTGAAATTGACAACACCACCATGTATTCATACATGGTGGCGTTGACACCCCAACACTCCCATCCGTACGGTGTTATTGAATGTGGGTAACATATATTACCTCTGTACGTACGTGTATGAGTGGGTGGGAGGGTCATTATCACTGTAAGTGTATAGGTAAGTTGGAGGGTCATTAGACTACTATTGTACGTGAATGAATGGTTCGGAGGTTCATTACCACTCTATTCATGTATGGGTGGGCAGGAACCCAGTTCTGAATACCTTGAGAGCGGGAGTCTTGACTCATAGTTTGGCCTTTCAAAAACCATGAGGCTTTAGACATTATAATTCCGTGACAAAGTTACACCTAAGTACTATCTTTATCTTAGTAACCTTTTGAATACACCAAAGTGTAGTGCTACCGACAGTGTCCAGAGAATACCTGGATAGTTACAAAACTGTTTTGAAACAATTTTCTCATTGTATACATGGTACTGTAATGGTTATCGCAACAAATGAAAACCTGTTGGAACTGTCCTGAGAGAACGAGAAAGCCCTGACCGCACTTGCAGAGTAGTTGAATAATAAGATTTTTTTAGCTAAAATAATTTGATTACAGAAAAGGTTCATTTATAAAAAGCAAATAAAAAAGAGTTTTAATAAATATAATTAATTCTCTTACTCCAAAGTTTAGTTTGCGCATAAGCTGTCACACAACAGACACTTTCATTTCAACAATTTGAAGTTTCTCAATTAATACTTTGACAAGACTTTGTGTAAGTAATGACGTGTTTACTGGTAGCAGCTACAACGTTAGCGACACGGAGGCCTCCAACATTGGTAGATCACCCATGTATGTATTAATACTTTGACATGACTTTGTGTAAGTAATGACGTGTTTACTGGTAGCAGCTACAACGTTAGCGACACGGAGGCCTCCAACATTGGTAGATCACCCATGTATGTATTAATACTTTGACAAGACTTTGTGTAGGTAATGACGTGTTTACTGGTAGCAGCTACAACGTTAGCGACACGGAGGCCTCCAACATTGGTAGATCACCCATGTATGTATTAATACTTTGACAAGACTTTGTGTAAGTAATGACGTGTTTACTGGTAGCAGCTACAACGTTAGCGACACGGAGGCCTCCAACATTGGTAGATCACCCATGTATGTATTAATACTTTGACAAGACTTTGTGTAAGTAATGACGTGTTTACTGGTAGCAGCTACAACGTTAGCGACACGGAGGCCTCCAACATTGGTAGATCACCCATGTATGTATTAATACTTTGACAAGACTTTGTGTAAGTAATGACGTGTTTACTGGTAGCAGCTACAACGTTAGTGACACGGAGGCTTCCAACATTGGTAGATCACCCATGTATGTATTAATACTTTGACATGACTTTGTGTAAGTAATGACGTGTTTACTGGTAGCAGCTACAACGTTAGCGACACGGAGGCCTCCAACATTGGTAGATCACCCATGTATGTATTAATACTTTGACATGACTTTGTGTAAGTAATGACGTGTTTACTGGTAGCAGCTACAACGTTAGCGACACGGAGGCCTCCAACATTGGTAGATCACCCATGTATGTATTAATACTTTGACATGACTTTGTGTAAGTAATGACGTGTTTACTGGTAGCAGCTACAACGTTAGCGACACGGAGGCCTCCAACATTGGTAGATCACCCATGTATGTATTAGTGCTTAATACAAAGATTAGAAACAATACAGTGGTAATACATACCATAAACTGACGACACCATCTTCGTTGAAAATATTAATCAACTACTGCCAGTAATTAGTTTTCAACAGTAAAACTTCAATAAAGTAAATTAATGCAACTTATTGACGTATTTTTTACATGTGATTTAAATAACTTGGGGTTTAACAACAATCACAGTTCCAGCTGAGCTCTTGATAATTTAGACATAGCCTAAATAACATTATATCAAATGAAAATTAAAACAATATGTATTAGGCCCTAAGTATTTTAGTAGGCATGTATTTAGAATTATAATCTATATTCGAATACATGTTGTGATAACCATGTTACTTATTAAAAAATAATATTTAACTCGGTATTGATTTATTTACCAACAATAATAAAGCAATTAAAAGTAAGTGCTGTATTTTAAATTACTAAACGTTAAGTTGAAGGAAGATAGAATAACTGTTCATAACAAAGTCAGTTGAATATTCATACGATGTGGTTTCCTTGTCGTGTTTACGAAATGCCAAATTCGGCCTAGTACTCCGGATACTTGGGAGTTGCATACATATTATTCAAATAACTGTAAGTATGAATCAACTTTTAATTTGTATTATAAGTGAAGTGTGCGCGAATGCGCTGGCTCACGCCCACATGTGTTTTCTTGTGGGCATGCGCAACTAACATTTTGCAATATGTACAGCATTAATGTATTGACATTTATTTACTATAAATTATTTTTACTGTACCAGGGAATTTAGACAGAGATTAGTAGTGGTTAAGGCCAACAATGGGACTACTTGCGACCGTCCCCCCGTCCTTCGATCATTCATCCCCTTCGCAGCTGTTTCAGTGATGATTCACCTATTGACGTTGCCACTGCACTGCTAAAATTTTTTGTGCGGCTAGGAATATTTAACTTATTGGTATAAAAATGATACCAAACATGATGGTATTAACTATAAAAACGACTCGTGCAACCTCATTTTTAGGTATCACCCTACCCTTTGATTTCTAAAAGGAAATGAATCAAAACAAGAGTTATGTGTAGCATATATTATTTATTTCATTTGTAAAATGACTAAAAATTGATATAACACTTGTAAAACGAATTTGTGCAATTGTAAGAATTGGTGCTAGTACTAAAAGATTTTGTAGATGACATTTCACTATAATTTCAACTGTTGCTGAGACAAATCAGTAGCGGACATGTTTCTAAAATGGTCAAACAAATCAAAACAAAACTAAACAAACTAAAAACAAACTGCAATCAATAAACAACAAACTACAAAACAAAGTAAAAAACTTATATACGTTACTCTTAGTTTAAAAGACTACATGTTATACGAACAAGAAATAATTAAAATGTTCAAAAATAAAATAAATATTCCTAAATTAAACTATACATAATTCCAAATGTATTACTACATTGTAAATCTATTTACATATTTACAAGTTGTTCACTGATTTAAGTATACATTCTTTCAAGTCTATATCAAGTGAAGTAGGCTACATTGTTATATACACAGCAGTCACTCCTAGTCGTTCAGAAGTTGAGTGCAATCGTGAACTGTGGCTATGTAAAAAATAGAAAAACTATGTATAGTGGTCCTATATTAATTTCTTAATATAGAAATTAAAACGTGGAGTCGTAGCTAATTATGATGTTGCATAAATCGTTTTTATAGTTTGGTATCATTTTCTTATTTTTTCCTATACTTTTCAAGAATATATAAATAAGTTAAAAATTCCGAGCCACACAAAAAAGTTAACCAGATCAGTGGTAACGCCAATAGGTGACTTATCATTGGATAAGCTGTGCGAGGGGGTGGGTGATCTAAGGACGTCCCGGCAGGCCGCAGGTAAAAAATGGTCCATCGGCCTAGTTAGTGTATACAGAGAATAATTCTGATAATTAATCACCAACAAAAAATATTATGGCCACCAAAATGAACCAATTTTACTAATTGTTGTGTAATAAAACTCTATCTAATTTACTATTTTTTTACTATCCAATTTTACTAATTGTTGTGTAATACCCATCACGCTCTTCCTTAATATAACAGAAAAAATATTTGAAGTCTCACATGGCTATAATACATTTTATTGATCCACATTATGGCAGAAACTCTACGGATGAGCTTGCAAAACTTTATAAGTAGAATAAACGTTAGGTTCTCATCTTGTGTGTCCGGCCCCTGAACTCGAGATCAAGTTTACGATGATGCCCTTGACATTGATGCTCAAGGACACTCTTGTGTGTCCGGCTCCTCAACTCGAGATCAAGTGTACGATGATGCCCTTGACCTTGATGCTCAAGGACACTCTTGTGTGTCCGGCTCCTCAAGTCGAGATCAAGTGTACGATGATGCCCTTGACCTTGATGTTCAAGGACACTCTTGTGAAAACGTAGTGATGCGAAGGAACATTGAAACAATAACAATAAAACATTAAAAACCCTATCGGGCAAATCCCACTGTCATTAGAAGTCCTTGTATTATTGCCATTGATGTCCTTATTAGGAATATTATTACTCCTTACTACTGTCGTTGGAAAAAAATAAGGCCTACTAACACACTAAGCTGTATCATTTTATTAACAGTTGGAGAACACCAGCTTATCTCTTTTGTGGGAACTCTATGTTTATTGTTCGTTGAACGGAGCAACGCTCCAAAGCAATAGTCTGTCAGTTGCAGTTCATATCAACCACAGCTTGGCAAATAACTATAAATAATAAGAATATAATATTTTAAAAGAGATAAGCTAGTGTTAATAAAACGATACAGCTTAGTGTGTTAGTAGGCCTTATTTTTATCATAAGGCCTACTAACGTTCTAAGAATGCAGACGTTCTAACATGTGCATAGAACATTGTGTGGACACTTTTGTGGGAACTCTATGTTTATTGTTCACTGAATGGAGCAACGCCCCAGAGCAATAGTCTGTCAGTTGCAGTTCATATCAACCATATATTGGCAAATAACTATAAATAATAAGAAGACAAATATTTTAAAAGTGTCCACACAATGTTCTATGCACATGTTAGAACGTCTGTGTGGGTTGCACGACTCGTCCAGTAGATTGATGGCTGGGGTGATGGAACTTCGGGGCTCCATCGTTCCTGCTCTGGTAAAAAGGGATGGTACTTACGTCATCGCCAAAGACTGGAGCTGAGGTTAATGCTGATGGCAACATTGTAATTATATGGCTTTTATATGGTGTTTTATATGGTTTATATTGTAATTATATGGTCGTAAAAATACATGGCGTCTACTCAATGGTTGCTATCGGCGTGGAAACTACTAGAAAAGTCTGAGGTGTCCATGGTATGTTGTAGACAGTGCCCAGATGTTGTATAGAGGAGAAAACTGAGAATCAAGCTTTCCAATTGGCTGAAATTCAGTCCAATACTAGGTGGTTCGGATTTCAAATAAAACTGTAGGTTCCTTAGTTGCCCTGGCTATTGGGCTATTAATAAATTTACTAACAGTCGAATTCAGCTAGTAACCAGATTACACTGGTCACTCACGCTAATCCTACCCTCATCTAATTGTTCATATTCGCCTTAAAATACAGAAAATGTTGGGTAGGCGTCTCATATGTAAGAATAAAAATAAGAATTATTGTGACCTGGCGGAGTGTCTTAAACTTACGAACACCAATGTCTTCCGAGACATCTTACAGGTATGGCACACAACACTAGCCAGCAGAGAACTACCTCACCTTCATGAGGCGAAACTACTCTTATGGAAGAGGAATACACAAAGCGGTCAAGTAATTATTTTTGACTATGTTATGATATATTAAAAGTCAAGTAAGGATAAGTACAGCCTCCAGTACAGGGATCACAAAGGTAATTTACCCCCTTATAAGAAGTGGTTCTTTTATGTTTCAGAATTTACCCCACTTTGATGACTCCTAAGATTTCTAAACAAGGAAACAGCGTGTGTCAAGCTTAAGTATTGGCCATTCTGCAGGCCTTGTGATGCTGCAATGGAAGATGATGTCGTCCTCGAAGAGTCCGAGGGGGACATCTCTATCGCCGAGATACAAATTTGTGTATAAATAAAATCAAACACTGTTCCTTGTGAGACTCCAGCCTCGAATCTTTGTGTGGAAGATGGTATTTCGTTGTAAAAAGACTTAGGATTGGCAGTCAGGTTAGAGCTGAACAGTTTGGTGGTTGAAGAGGAGAGTGAAGTCACACATAACATGAATGTCAGCCTGTCATGTGTCATCCATTCGAAGATCTTGGATAAACTTAGAAAATTAAATATTTTAATGTTTCAGGAGAATTTAACGTTTCACTCACTCATCACTAATTCTCCCACTACCCGTGATCCTACAGAGCTGAAATTTGTATACATATGTTTATTTTAGGCTAAATAGGAAAACTAAAGTATTTCCATCTTGAGGTTAAGGATTAGAAACCGCCCCTGAAAGATTGTTTCATAAGGGATACAGCTCGCCCAGCCTATCTGTGCTCGCGGACTCGACTGTACTAACTGTTATCACAATGTAGAACTATTTCCAGTGTGACCAAAAACTAATAAATATTTTACATATCTCTAAACATAACATTAGAGTTTTATTTATTATGTTATGATCACACAAATGTAACAAAATGATAACATATTCCACATATTTTTAAAATGTCAAAACCATATGTTATTTGTTTATTTAATTGATATTATTTAAATAATGAGAAACATTTTGAATTAAACCTATTTAAATGCTACTATTAGTAAACAGTCTATAATGCTTATTAGAAATGTCTTCTAGATACAATTAAAAGAAATAACTTGCCAAACAGTTGATTCGGAAAAAGTAATATGTAGTTACAAAGAATTAAGAAGACAGGTTATATTTACAAATATTATGAATTCAAAACGATTAATTACCGGTGCATTTATATTACATCGGTAATCTAATATTTTCTCGTTTTTCAATCGCCTGATCAATATAACGTTTTTAGAAAAGTACCCCCACCCTGTCCCACCTCTATTAACCTCTTCTCAAGGTCACGCGCACCTTTACCAACGTAACATTGGGTTGATTTTAGTAATTTAATAACAGTTGTTTTGTAAATAAATAAACATGTTTATTTTGTATGTTTGACATTTTTTATCCTATTTATGCATTATTAAGAGTTTACAATTAATTAAATTTCTCTATACAATTAATTACGTATAACAATATAAAACAGCTGTTTTAATGTAAATAAAGGTGTTTATAATTATTGAAATGCTATACATCTTTCTTAATAATCTCAGTAAAAACATTGGGTGTTTGTATTTAAACTGTAAATAGGTTGGAAATCAAGTGCAATGAATGAGATACTAGAAGTTAAATTACATATTACGCAGTTTGACTACCAATATTTGCTGTCAAAAGTCACATGCTGAGGTGTCACGAGCGCAGCGAGTGATGAAGTTGGCACGCAAAGCGTACAGAGATGTCCCTAGTATCTAATCTATATATATAAAATCCAATGTATGTTTGTTTGTCTGTCTATTCTTTATGCGCTACCAAACCGTCCAGCCGATCGCCATGAAACTTGGGGAAGTTGTTCTATATACCCCAGGCAAGGTTTCTGTCCTATTCCCGTTTCTTTAATCTCTCAGGGCTCCATCCCTTGGACTTCTAAAGTTTCAATGTTAATCAAATAGCAGGATGCATGAAGGTATAATAAGTCAAATATAAAAAGAATATCAGATGTGGATTTTAAATATGTCAAAATTATACTGTTTATATTTTTATGTTTTGATTTCTTGTGAAGCTATATTAATTGATTGATTTATTTGATTAACAGCTGTTAAATAAAAACACATAGAATAAAATAGTGGTAGGCAAAACTTTCAAAATTAAAAATAATTGAGTACAGTAGTAAACTACACAAAACATCAGCTGTTTAAATTGGATACTGTGTAAACTGAAAGGTTGCTGCACATTTCAGTGATACAATCAAAACTCAATATTATGACCGGCGAAGCGGGCGGGTACAGCTAGTTTGTATATAATATTTAGTTTGTTGTTATATAATAATAAATTTACTCGAAAAATAGAGTAGCAATGATCAGCTGTTAATTATTTTTCTCTTACACAAAACTATTCGGTTTCAACCAAAACTAACCCTTTTATCTGAAGAATGTTTGATATTTGAGATCAGTTATGAATACGATACATTTAAGTGTACGTTAGTTATAACGCCAGTCCAAGACAGACAACTTAGGTAAGATTGAGTAAATAACAAAAGGACATATAAACCTGTGCGGACATAAGTGTCCGCAGAGGTCAGTCTTATAGTATAGAAATGCAAACAAGTTGTTTGCTATTTGTTAATATTTCAGTTAATTTAATCGATGCCTGTTTATTATGTTTCAAAACTCCTTAGTGATTTGGTTTTTCTTTCAAGACCTAAATTTGTGAATTAATTTTGTATACTTAATAATAGTGTTGTATAGTTTAATTAGAAACCCATTGTCAAATACTTTACATGTTGAACGATATACGATTTAAGGTGGTATACCTATGTATAGTATTGGGATTTGGACAATTTAGTTACAATATACAAAACCATGGTAGGTTTCCGATTAATTTTTCTCTATCGTAAAATTGTACAACTAATGTTTTAGAGTTTCATTGTTGCTCCCTGTTGGAATGTGTTATAGCTTGCAGAATATTTAAAACTAACTATTATTATTGTGTGTGTATGTGTGATTTTTAAATTGAAGTTTGTGATTTTGCTAATAATTTCGACATTTATATATTAATACACCGATACGTCAGTACCATCCATCACCGTTTTAGTATTAAGAGTTTCAAATGTTACACGTACTTGATAATATTTATAAGATATTACCAATTTTATGTTCGGTTTGTCAACATATTTTTTATGATTGTTTGTGCTTGTTAAAGTGTCTTCCATAGTCATCATATACATGTTGAGTATTTAGGTGAACCTGTTAAATAGCTACTCTATGTCAGAGGCTATTATCACTTCAGAACTTGATTACAGAGATCTGCAGAAGGATTTCAATAATGTATTACTGTGGTGTTTTATAAAGGAAATGGAGTTTAATGTATCTAAATGCTCTGTACTTACATTCTCCAGACACACTAATGAGATTACCTTCGAGTACTCTCTTGGAGAGGAACCACTTAGCAGACGGATCTTGGAGTGACTATGACATCCTCACTTAATGTATCTAAATGCTCTCTACTTACATTCTCCAGACATACTAATGTGATTACCTTCGAGTACTCTCTTGGAGAGGAACCACTTAGCAGAAGGATCTTGGAGTGACTATGACATCCTCACTTAATGTATCTAAATGCTCTGTACTTACATTCTCCAGACATACTAATGTGATTGCCTTCGAGTACTCTCTTGGAGAGGAACCACTTAGCAGAAGGATCTTGGAGTGACTATGACATCCTCACTTAATGTATCTAAATGCTCTGTACTTACATTCTCCAGACATACTAATGTGATTACCTTCGAGTACTCTCTTGGAGAGGAACCACTTAGCAGACGGATCTTAGGGTGACTATGACATCCTCACTTAATGTATCTAAATGCTCTGTACTTACATTCTCCAGACATACTAATGTGATTACCTTCGAGTACTCTCTTGGAGAGGAACCACTTAGCAGAAGGATCTTGGAGTGACTATGACATCCTCACTTAATGTATCTAAATGCTCTGTACTTACATTCTCCAGACATACTAATGTGATTACCTTCGAGTACTCTCTTGGAGAGGAACCACTTAGCAGAAGGATCTTGGAGTGACTATGACATCCTCACTTAATGTATCTAAATGCTCTGTACTTACATTCTCCAGACATACTAATGTGATTACCTTCGAGTACTCTCTTGGAGAGGAACCACTTAGCAGAAGGATCTTAGGGTGACTATGACATCCTCACTTAATGTATCTAAATGCTCTGTACTTACATTCTCCAGACATACTAATGTGATTACCTTCGAGTACTCTCTTGGAGAGGAACCACTTAGCAGAAGGATCTTGGAGTGACTATGACATCCTCACTTAATGTATCTAAATGCTCTGTACTTACATTCTCCAGACATACTAATGTGATTACCTTCGAGTACTCTCTTGGAGAGGAACCACTTAGCAGAAGGATCTTAGGTTGATTATGACATCCTCACTTAATGTATCTAAATGCTCTGTACTTACATTCTCCAGACGGACTAATGTGATTACCATCGATTACTCTCTTGGAGAGGAACCACTTAGCAGAAGGATCTTAGGGTGACTCTGACATCCTCACTTAATGTATCTAAATTCTCTGTACTTATATTCTCCAGACGGACTAATGTGATTACCTTCGATTACTCTCTTGGAGAGGAACCACTTAGCAGAAGGATCTTAGGGTGACTCTGACATCCTCACTTAATGTATCTAAATTATCTGTACTTATATTCTCCAGACGGACTAATGTGATTACCTTCGATTACTCTCTTGGAGAGGAACTACTTAGCAGACGGATCTTAGGGTGACTATGACATCCTCACTTAATGTATCTAAATGCTCTGTACTTACATTCTCCAGACATACTAATGTGATTGCCTTCGAGTACTCTCTTGGAGAGGAACCACTTAGCAGAAGGATCTTAGGGTGACTATGACATCCTCACTTAATGTATCTAAATGCTCTGTACTTACATTCTCCAGACATACTAATGTGATTACCTTCAAGTACTCTCTTGGAGAGGAACCACTTAGCAGAAGGATCTTGGAGTGACTATGACATCCTCACTTAATGTATCTAAATGCTCTGTACTTACATTCTCCAGACATACTAATGTGATTACCTTCGAGTACTCTCTTGGAGAGGAACCACTTAGCAGAAGGATCTTAGGTTGATTATGACATCCTCACTTAATGTATCTAAATGCTCTGTACTTACATTCTCCAGACGGACTAATGTGATTACCATCGATTACTCTCTTGGAGAGGAACCACTTAGCAGAAGGATCTTAGGGTGACTCTGACATCCTCACTTAATGTATCTAAATTCTCTGTACTTATATTCTCCAGACGGACTAATGTGATTACCTTCGATTACTCTCTTGGAGAGGAACCACTTAGCAGAAGGATCTTAGGGTGACTCTGACATCCTCACTTAATGTATCTAAATTATCTGTACTTATATTCTCCAGACGGACTAATGTGATTACCTTCGATTACTCTCTTGGAGAGGAACTACTTAGCAGACGGATCTTAGGGTGACTCTGACATCCTCACTTAATGTATCCAAATGCTCTGTACTTACATTCTCCAGACATACTAATGTGATTACCTTTGAGTACTCTCTTGGAGAGGAACCACTTAGCAGAAGGATCTTGGAGTGACTATGACATCCTCACTTAATGTATCTAAATGCTCTGTACTTACATTCTCCAGACTCTCTTGGAGAGGAACCACTTAGCAGACGGATCTTAGGGTGACTATGACATCCTCACCTATTGAATCTAAATGCTCTGTACTTACATTCTCCAGACATACTAATGTGATTACCTTCGAGTACTCTCTTGGAGAGGAACCACTTAGCAGAAGGATCTTGGAGTGACTATGACATCCTCAATTAATGAATCTAAATGCTCTGTACTTACATCCTCCAGACATACTAATGTGATTACCTTCGAGTACTCTCTTGGAGAGGAACCACTTAGCAGAAGGATCTTAGGGTGACTATGACATCCTCACTTAATGTATCTAAATGCTCTGTACTTACATTGTCCAGACATACTAATGTGATTACCTTCGAGTACGCTCTTGGAGAGGAACCACTTAGCAGAAGGATCTTGGAGTGACTATGACATCCTCACTTAATGTATCTAAATGCTCTGTACTTACATTCTCCAGACATACTAATGTGATTACCTTTGATTACTCTCTTGGAGAGGAACCACTTAGCAGACGGATCTTAGGGTGACTATGACATCCTTACTTAATGTATCTAAATGCTCTGTACTTACATTCTCCAGACACACTAATGTGATTACCTTCGAGTACTCTCTTGGAGATGAACCACTTAGCAGACGGATCTTAGGGTGACTATGACATCCTTACTTAATGTATCTAAATGCTCTGTACTTACATTCTCCAGACATACTAATGTGATTACCTTCGAGTACTCTCTTGGAGAGGAACCACTTAGCAGAAGGATCTTGGAGTGACTATGACATCCTCACTTAATGTATCTAAATGCTCTGTACCTACATTCTCCAGACATACTAATGTGATTACCTTCGATTACTCTCTTGGAGAGGAACCACTTAGCAGACGGATCTTAGGGTGACTATGACATCCTCACTTAATGTATCTAAATGCTCTGTACTTACATTCTCCAGACATACTAATGTGATTACCTTCGAGTACTCTCTTGGAGAGGAACCACTTAGCAGACGGATCTTAGCGTGACTATGACATCCTCACTTAATGTATCTAAATGCTCTGTACTTACATTCTCCAGACATACTAATGTGAATAACTTCGAGTACTCTCTTAGAGAGGAACCACTTAGCAGAAGGATCTTAGGTTGATTATGACATCCTCACTTAATGTATCTAAATGCTCTGTACTTACATTCTCCAGACGGACTAATGTGATTACCTTCGATTACTCTTTTGGAGGGGAACCACTCAGCAGAAGGATCTGGGAGTGACTATGACATCCTCACTTAATGTATCTAAATGCTCTGTACTTAGATTCTCCAGACGGACTAATGTGATTACCTTCGATTACTCTATTGGAGAGGAACCACTTAGCAGAAGGATCTTAGGGTGACTCTGACATCCTCACTTAATGTATCTAAATTCTCTGTACTTATATTCTCCAGACGGACTAATGTGATTACCTTCGATTACTCCCTTGGAGAGGAACCACTTAGCAGACGGATCTTAGGGTGACTATGACATCCTCACTTAATGTATCTAAATGCTCTGTACTTACATTCTCCAGACATACTAATGTGATTACCTTCGAGTACTCTCTTGGAGAGGAACCACTTAGCCGAAGGATCTTGGAGTGACTATGACATCCTCACTAAATGTATCTAAATGCTCTGTACTTACATTCTCCAGACATACTAATGTGATTACCTTCGAGTACTCTCTTGGAGAGGAACCACTTAGCAGAAGGATCTTGGAGTGACTATGATATCCTCACTTAATGTATCTAAATGCTCTGTACTTACATCCTCCAGACATACTAATGTGATTACCTTCGAGTACTCTCTTGGAGAGGAACCACTTAGCAGAAGGATCTTAGGGTGGCTATGACATCCTCACTTAATGTATCTAAATGCTGTGTAGTTACATTCTCCAGACACACTAATGTGATTACCTTCGAGTACTCTCTTGGAGAGGAACCTCTTAGCAGACGGATCTTAGGGTGACTATGACATCCTCACTTAATGTATCTAAATTCTCTGTACTTACATTCTCCAGACATACTAATGTGATTACCTTCGAGTACTCTCTTGGAGAGGAACCACTTAGCAGAAGGATCTTGGAGTGACTATGACATCCTCACTTAATGTATCTAAATGCTCTGTACTTACATTCTCCAGACATACTAATGTGAATAACTTCGAGTACTCTCTTGGAGAGGAACCACTTAGCAGAAGGATCTTGGAGTGACTATGACATCCTCACTTAATGTATCTAAATGCTCTGTACTTACATTCTCCAGACATACTAATGTGAATAACTTCGAGTACTCTCTTAGAGAGGAACCACTTAGCAAAAGGATCTCAGGTTGATTATGACATCCTCACTTAATGTATCTAAATGCTCTGTACTTACATTCTCCAGACGGACTAATGTGATTACCTTCGATTACTCTTTTGGAGAGGAACCACTCAGCAGAAGGATCTTGGAGTGACTATGACATCCTCACTTAATGTATCTAAATGCTCTGTACTTACATTCTCCAGACGGACTAATGTGATTACCTTCGAGTACTCTCTTGGAGAGGAACCACTTAGCAGACGGATCTTAGGGTGACTATGACATCCTCACTTAATGTATCTAAATTCTCTGTACTTATATTCTCCAGACGGACTAATGTGATTACCTTCGAGTACTCTCTTGGAGAGGAACCACTTAGCAGACGGATCTTAGGGTGACTATGACATCCTCACTTAATGTATCTAAATGCTCTGTACTTACATTCTTCAGACATACTAATGTGATTACCTTCGAGTACTCTCTTGGAGAGGAACCACTTAGTATACGGATCTTAGGATGACTATGACATCCTCATTTAATGTATCTAAATGCTCTATACTTATATTCTTCAGACGGACTAATGTGATTACCTTCGAGTACTCTCTTGGAGAGGAACCACTTAGCAGAAGGATCTTAGGTTGACTATGACATCCTCACTTAATGTTTCTAAATGCTCTGTACTTAGATTCTCCAGACGGACTAATGTGATTACCTTCGATTACTCTCTTGGAGAGGAACCACTTAGCAGAAGGATCTTAGGGTGACTCTGACATCCTCACTTAATGTATCTAAATTCTCTGTACTTATATTCTCCAGACGGACTAACGTGATTACCTTCGATTACTCTGTTGGAGAGGAACCACTTAGCAGAAGGATCTTAGGGTGACTCTGACATCCTCACTTAATGTGTCTAAATTCTCTGTACTTATATTCTCCAGACGGACTAATGTGATTACCTTCGATTACTCTCTTGGAGAGGAACCACTTAGCAGACGGATCTTAGGGTGACTCTGACATCCTCAGTTAATGTATCCAAATGCGCTGTACTTACATTCTTCAGACATACTAATGTGATTACCTTCGAGTACTCTTTTGGAGAGGAACCACTTAGCAGAAGGATCTTAGGGTGACTATGACATCCTCACTTAATGTATCTAAATGCTCTGTACTTACATTCTCCAGACGGACTAATGTGATTACCTTCGATTACTCTCTTGGAGAGGAACCACTTAGCAGACGGATCTTAGGGTGACTATCACATCCTCACTTAATGTATCTAAATGCTCTGTACTTACATTCTCCAGACGGACTAATATGATTACCTTCGAGTACTCTCTTGGAGAGGAACCACTTAGTATACGGATCTTAGGATGACTATGACATCCTCATTTAATGTATCTAAATGCTCTATACTTATATTCTCCAGACGGACTAATGTGATTACCTTCGAGTACTCTCTTGGAGAGGAACCACTTAGCAGAAGGATCTTGGAGTGACTATGACATCCTCACTTAATCCTACAAATCACCTGGACGAAACGTAAATTCAGCTCTCGGAAGTATTATTAGGTTTTCCAAGGACGGATTTTCCCCTGAATCACTTAAAACACTGTATGTTCAACTTGTACGTCCCATCTTAGAGTACTTCTTAGAGTTCACCATTGTGGTTACCATATCAAGTGGGACATATAGATTCTCTTGAGAGCATACAGAAAAAATGTCTTCGAATTCTTGGAATGAAGCTTGGCTTTCAATATTCGGATGTTCCTTTCAAGGACATCAGTCGTCAATGCAAGGTCAATGACTTACTTCTTCTCAAAAAGATTGTCACAGCTACAGTGGATTCCCATGATCTACTTGGAAGAATATATTTTCGCTGCTCAAGATCGTCTAGAACTAAACATATATTTGAGAGGAAATGTTATCAAACACTATACCATGTCTGCATTGCCTGGGAAAAAGCATACCTGATCATGTTGATTTCTTTACCATGTCTGAGGTTACTTTTAAAAAGGAACTCTTAAATTTTTTTCATTAATGAATTTTATACCTCATTTAATAATTAGTTATAAAAGAAATTATTTGTATCAGTTTAATTAAATTCCAACTGTATTATCTATGTAAAATGGTCTAGTCGTATAAAATGAACAAATAGATAATTGTACAATAATAACGTGTCAAGTGCAAATGTAGAGTATGTAACATACTCACCATATGACCAACGCCGTTTTGATGAGTGAAGACACATTAAGCATGGACAATAGTTAAAGTAAACATTCAGTTGGTAATATTTTTATAATTATCAAGAAGTTCTAACGAGCACTTTATCTTAACACGTTGATGATGATTACAAACTGCCTTTGTTAACAATTTTAAATTGTCAATTTCGTTAGAAATTACTGAAATATAATTATTTCCTATCCAACACTATATTAAAAAAATATTCTGAACTTTTTATAATAAACCCACATATACACGTAACCCCATACAAGGAAATTCATAAAAGATTAATTGGTGGTTCACAACAATTAAAAAACAAGTCGACCACCAACATGTCCCAACACCAATTTTTTTTAGAAAATTGTTAAATTGTTTAATACATCATGACTAATTATTGTCATTTTAGTAGTTTTAATTATTTTAGAGTCCTCGACATGAGTCAGTTGCGGTTACTTGCGCACAGCTTATATTTTGTTTATTAACCTTCATAAATATTAAAAAATAAACATTGTCCCCTCCCCTTCTAAACCACTCATACCTGCTTTACAAGCTGCTGTAACAAATGTGCTTAGTCGTAGATTTAGCAGTAAGTACACTTATATAGATTAACTTATATATTTAACTTAATTCTGATTTTGTCAGATTACATAACTGTATAAAAAAACAACAACTGTAAATATACAAATTTCACAACAATATTGTGGATAAAAAATAATTGTTGTGACATAATTATTATTTTGCTCGAATCTACTGTGATTTACTATAATCGAGAAATTACGAGTGTAATGTACTTTGAACACGATATGATGACTTGAACAATGTACAGGTAAAATAGTTTTCTTGGGAAGAAAATGTTTCAGGATTCAACATTAATGCATTGGTTGTGGGCCGAACCTCAAATATGCAGGTAGAATACGAAATGATGCTATTAAATACATGTTTTCATGAAAATTCCTCTCCCGGCTCTATAGAAAGGAGGGTCTATTCTCCAATGACCTTAATAAAATAACAAAGAACAGTTTTATTTTTGGATAGCTGTGACAAAAGAAATATAACTAGATAGTTAAACACAATAAACCTTAGTCTGATATAGCTTCCACTTTCTAACACTTCAATATAACTAGATAGTTAAACACAATAAACCTTAGTCTGATATAGCTTCCACTTTCTAACTCTTCAATATAACTAGATAGTTAAACACAATAAACCTTAGTCTGATATAGCTTCCACTTTCTAACTCTTCAATATAACTAGATAGTTAAACACAATAAACCTTAGTCTGATATAGCTTCCACTTTCTAACACTTCAATATAACTAGATAGTTAAACACAATAAACCTTAGTCTGATATAGCTTCCACTTTCTAACTCTTCAATATAACTAGATAGTTAAACACAATAAACCTTAGTCTGATATAGCTTCCACTTTCTAACTCTTCAATATAACTAGATAGTTAAACACAATAAACCTTAGTCTGATATAGCTTCCACTTTCTAACTCTTCAATATAACTAGATAGTTAAACACAATAAACCTTAGTCTGATATAGCTTCCACTTTCTAACTCTTCAATATAACTAGATAGTTAAACACAATAAACCTTAGTCTGATATAGCTTCCACTTTCTAACTCTTCAATATAACTTTTATTATCTTCTTGACGAGATAGAAAATAAATATTTTTACATGCAATTAAATAATTATAATCTTATTCATGGTTTGTTAACATAGACATTGTGTAAGAGTTTTTACAAAAAATGAAGGTAAGCAAAACTTAACGTGAAAACGGAATTTAAAGTGTTTACTTCCGCTTTACCTCTTCCTCTGCTGCCAGCTGAAGGCTAGTCATTTTATTCCGAACGCGGACATTTGACTATCTGTGGTCGTTGGGTTTCTGACGGCCGTTCCGTTCTGTTTCGGCCTGCCTCTTGTAGTTTGTAATTTTCTGTGGTTGTTAGGTTTCTGACTGCTGTTTCGTCTCGTTGTCCCAGCCCGCCTTTTGTCGTTTGTCATTTTCTCGCTGCTGTACTATGGAAACCTTCTCTGGCAGCTAAGAGTTGTTGTTTGTGAGCTAAGAGAGTTGTTTAAAACAATTTGTGGGCATATTGAGTGGTGTTTACCCACTCGCCCATACACATACGTAGCAGTTCCTCAGCTCTACCGAAGTACTGCTAAATTTAACATTCGCTTTGCACATAGGCTGTTAGCTAATTTCAAATAAAGGTTATTCATGATACTAGTAAAGAAAATAATTATGAAATATATTGATTTAAATTAAAATTACATTATGTTTAAATTAAACTAATTCTTTGTATCACTGTTTTATTATTTTAATTATAATTCTATATTTTACTTATGGATAAACAGTAAATAAAGTATGAAACACATGTATATTAAATAGGATCGTTTATTAATTTAGAGTTTATATTAATAAACGATTCTATTTAATATACATAGAACTGACTGTATATTAAATAGAATCTGATTTAATATACAGTCACTATATTAACTATTAAACTGATTAACAAATAAATTATTCATTTCCCCTAGCCTATCTCATTTGTCGAATTACTGTGGTTGTGATTGAACGAGTTAATTTAATTTAGAAACTAATGTGACATCATACATGTTATTGGAGGAAAAAGTTATTAAAGTAGTGATAAAGCAATATCATGTAAGGCACGAATTTTTAGAAGATTTAATTTTATAAAATAGATATACTACATATACAAACTATAATTAAATACATATTTGTGGATGGTAGTAGCAACTGGAGGTTTTCATGGGGACCGTTTTACATTGTTACAACAGTGCTTCATCTGTAGACTACCAATAGATTTTATCCAATATTATTTTATTCCTGTAAGGAATGATAACATTTAACCAGGATCAAGTGAAAAGTAAGATGATGACTTTTTATTTCACAAGGCACAACAAATCCCACCATATATATATATATATATATATATATATATATATATATATATATATATATATATATATATATATATATAAATTGTACACCATCCTGATATATACATTGTAACAAACATACTGTAGCGAGTTTTGTTCAACCCCAGAGAAGAAAGAAAGAGAGGTCGCATCCAATGGTGCGCTAAATGTGTCGAGTGGAGTAGTTATTCTTCCAGTTTACCATGCGACGGCAGGGACAGCACCTTGTCAGTCCCTCCTAATCTCCTAGAATATACGTAGTAATTGTTTAAACATGTGTTTAAAGTTTTATATCTGTTAATCTGTAATCTGTTAATAACTGCAACTGAAACGTTCGATGTGGTCATAAGAAAGCGACCTCTGTTTAATGTTTCTCTGTGGTTCAATACATACATCTCTCCACTAGTTGTGCGTGGTGACTGATCACCCTCTTCTCTTATGCCTTTTATCTGTTTCTTAGAAAGTTGCCGACTTGTAATTGTCAGCGAAAAAAATAATGATATAGCTTGCCACCTACTGCTTGACAAAGTGCTGTGGAGATTTTAGGCAATAGGTTCTTTGCTCGGTCTTCCTAATACCAACACGGCGTCCACTCAATGGTTACCATCAATCAGCGTGGACATTCCTAAAGATGTCTGGGGTGTCCTTTTTGGTTGGTAGTTAGGGTCCGGATTTTGTTTAGGGAAGAGAACTGAGTATCTGGCTTGTCAATTAGTTGATAATCAGACAAATACTACGTGGTTCGGATTCCACGTAACTATAGGACTCTCAGTTGCCCAGCTAATGACCTTTTGTTATCTAGGAATAGATTATTAATAAACAGCCATAAGTCGAACTCAATTAGTAACCAGACTACACAGGTCATTCACACTTATCTGACAGTCAAATTATCAATAATTCATATTCGCCTGGCAATAAGTATACAGTTGTGTCGGCGTCTCACATCTTATAATAATGGAGATACATAACTAGTTTCGACAATACTAATATGGTTAAAATAAGCAAAGCAAATTTGAACGAGTTGAAATAAGAACAGCTTATTGGCATCCAATTAACACATTAACATACACTCGTATGTTAATATGATGGTCACATACTAATGTGCATAAATGGTTACCCATGTCGTGTTGGAATAGAAAGTTGATTTTTGGAATGTAGGAGTGTCCTGACAGTTGTTTGGCGAGGAGTTGTTTGACGGTACGATTTATTGAAGATATATACAACAATTACTTCCAAAGTTGCAAGAGATAACTGACTTCTGGAAAACAGAGGTGGAAAAGTTTTGTATTTCTGAAAAATTAAACACGTGGAGCTACTGGAAATCTAAAAAAAAACGTAATGTAGATTATAAGTCTGTGAAATAAGTGTAATTATTTTTTAAGATTATATCAAAAAGACTTAAGATAAATCTTAAAAAATATAAAATCTTTACTTTCCTCTAAGTGATAATATTCTCATTGCTTTAATCAAATTCAGTAGGTAGAATTAGGAACCTAACTTAACTTCAATAAATGAAGCAAGCTATTAGTAAAATACTTAGGTTTGAGTTTATAACATCCCAAAGTACCTAACATAAAACATTTTATAAAATTGACAAACAAGAGCAACTAAACGTCGTATAATTTTACAATACAAAGGGGAAAATTATTTCCAGCCCCATACGTACGTATAGGACCACGTTGTTACAAGACAGATGGAATGAGGACGGTAGGGTTGGTATGCGGTGATATACTACTAGTAGAGTGGCCATTAGTAGTGGTGGACTGCAGTCTAGTGTAGAGACAGACGGAATGAGGACGGTAGGGTTGGTATGCGGTGATATACTACTAGTAGAGTGGCCATTAGTAGTGGTGGACTGCAGTCTAGTGTAGAGACAGATGGAATGAGGACGGTAGGTTTGGTATGCGGTGATATACTACTAGTAGAGTGGCCATTAGTAGTGGTGGACTGCAGTCTAGTGTAGAGACAGATGGAATGAGGACGGTAGGTTTGATATGTGGTTATATACTACTAGTAGAGTAGCCATTAGTAGTGGTGGACTGCAGTCTAGTGTAGAGTCAGACGGAATGAGGACGGTAGGTTTGATATGTGGTTATATACTACTAGTAGAGTAGCCATTAGTAGTGGTGGACTGCAGTCTAGTGTAGAGTCAGACGGAATGAGGGCGTTACGTTTGATATTTGGTTATATACTACTAGTAGAGTAGCCATTAGTAGTGGTGGACTGCAGTCTAGTGTAGAGACAGACGGAATGAGGACGGTAGGTTTGATATGTGGTTATATACTACTAGTAGAGTAGCCATTAGTAGTGGTTGACTGCAGTCTAGTGTAGAGTCAGACGGAATGAGGACGGTAGGTTTGATATGTGGTTATATACTACTAGTAGAGTAGCCATTAGTAGTGGTGGACTGCAGTCTAGTGTAGAGACAGACGGAATGAGGACGTTACGTTTGATATGTGGAGATATACTACTAGTAGAGTAGTCATTAGTAGCGGTGGACTGCAGTCTAGTGTAGAGACAGACGGAATGAGGACGGTAGGTTTGATATGTGGTTATATACTACTAGTAGAGTAGCCATTAGTAGTGGTGGACTGCAGTCTAGTGTAGAGACAGACGGAATGAGGACGGTAGGTTTGATATGTGGTTATATACTACTAGTAGAGTAGCCATTAGTAGTGGTTGACTGCAGTCTAGTGTAGAGTCAGACGGAATGAGGACGGTAGGTTTGATATTTGGTTATATACTGCTAGTAGAGTAGTCATTAGTAGTGGTTGACTCTAGTATAGTGTAGGGACAGATGGAATGAGGACGGTAGGGTTAGTATGCGG
This sequence comes from Stictocephala bisonia, assembly GCA_035578905.1. NCBI lineage: Eukaryota > Metazoa > Arthropoda > Insecta > Hemiptera > Membracidae > Stictocephala > Stictocephala bisonia. The sequence continues at coordinate 718,037 of JAQJVL010000105.1, forward strand.
TAATATACTACTAGTAGAGTGGCCATTAGTAGTGGTGGACTGCAGTCTAGTGTAGAGACAGACGGAATGAGGACGGTAGGTTTGATATGTGGTTATATACTACTAGTAGAGTAGCCATTAGTAGTGGTGGACTGCAGTCTAGTGTAGAGACAGACGGAATGAGGACGGTAGGTTTGATATGTGGAGATATACTACTAGTAGAGTAGCCATTAGTAGTGGTTGACTCTAGTATAGTGTAGAGACAGATGGAATGAGGACGGTAGGTTTGATATTTGGTTATATACTACTAGTAGAGTAGCCATTAGTAGTGGTTGATTGCAGTCTAGTGTAGAGTCAGACGGAATGAGGACAGTAGGTTTGATATGTGGTTATATACTACTAGTAGAGTAGCCATTAGTAGTGGTGGACTGCAGTCTAGTGTAGAGACAGACGGAATGAGGACGTTACGTTTGATATGTGGAGATATACTACTAGTAGAGTAGTCATTAGTAGCGGTTGACTCTAGTATAGTGTAGAGACAGACGGAATGAGAACGGTAGGTTTGATATGTGGTTATATACTACTAGTAGAGTAGCCATTAGTAGTGGTGGACTGCAGTCTAGTGTAGAGACAGACGGAATGAGGATAGTAGGGTTGGTATATGGAGATATACTACTAGTAGAGTAGTCATTAGTAGCGGTTGACTCTAGTATAGTGTAGAGACAGACGGAATGAGGACGGTAGGTTTGATATACTAGAGTCAACCACTACTAATGGCTACTCTACTAGTAGTATATCACCACATATCAAACCTACCGTCCTCATTCCGTCTGTCTCTACACTATACTAGAGTCAACCACTACTAATGACTACTCTACTAGTAGTATATCTCCAAATACCAACCCTACTATCCTCATTCCGTCTGTCTCTACACTAGACTGCATATGTGGTGATATACTACTATTAGGGGTGGACTGCAGTCTAGTGTAGAGACAGACGGAATGAGGATAGTAGGGTTGGTATTTGGAGATATACTACTAGTAGAGTAGCCATTAGTAGTAGTTGACTCTAATATAGTGTAGAGACAGACGGAATGAGGATGGTAGGTTTGATATGTGGTGATATACTACTAGTAGAGTAGCCATTAGTAGTGGTTGACTCTAGTATAGTGTAGAGACAGACGGAATGAGGACGGTAGGTTTGATATGTGGTGATATACTACTAGTAGAGTAGTCATTAGTAGTGGTGGACTGCAGTCTAGTGTAGAGACAGATGGAATGAGGATAGTAGGGTTGGTATATGGAGATATACTACTAGTAGAGTAGTCATTAGTAGCGGTTGACTCTAGTATAGTGTAGGGACAGACGGAATGAGAATGGTAGGTTTGATATGTGGTGATATACTACTAGTAGAGTAGTCATTAGTAGTGGTGGACTGCAGTCTAGTGTAGAGACAGATGGAATGAGGATAGTAGGGTTGGTATATGGAGATATACTACTAGTAGAGTAGTCATTAGTAGCGGTTGACTCTAGTATAGTGTAGGGACAGACGGAATGAGGACGGTAGGTTTGATATGTGGTGATATACTACTAGTAGAGTATTCATTAGTAGCGGTTGACCTAGTATAGTGTAGGGACAGACGGAATGAGGACGGTAGGTTTGATATGTGGTGATATACTACTAGTAGTGTAGTCATTAGTAGTGGTGGACTGCAGTCTAGTGTAGAGACAGATGGAATGAGGATAGTAGGGTTGGTATATGGAGATATACTACTAGTAGAGTAGTCATTAGTAGCGGTTGACTCTAGTATAGTGTAGGGACAGACGGAATGAGAATGGTAGGTTTGATATGTGGTGATATACTACTAGTAGAGTAGCCATTAGTAGTGGTTGACTCTAGTATAGTGTAGTGACAGACGGAATGAGGACGGTAGGTTTGATATGTGGAGATTTACTACTAGTAGAGTAGCCATTAGTAGTGGTTGACTCTAGTATAGTGTAGAGACAGACGGAATGAGGACGGTAGGTTTGATATGTGGAGATATACTACTAGTAGAGTAGCCATTAGTAGTGGTTGACTCTAGTATAGTGTAGAGACAGACGGAATGAGGACGGTAGGTTTGCTATGTGGTGATATACTAGTAGTAGAGTAGCCATTAGTAGTGGTTGACTCTAGTATAGTGTAGAGACAGACGGAATGAGGACGGTAGGTTTGCTATGTGGTGATATACTAGTAGTAGAGTAGCCATTAGTAGTGGTTGACTCTAGTATAGTGTAGAGACAGACGGAATGAGGACGGTAGGTTTGCTATGTGGTGATATACTAGTAGTAGAGTAGCCATTAGTAGTGGTTGACTCTAGTATAGTGTAGAGACAGACGGAATGAGGACGGTAGGTTTGCTATGTGGTGATATACTAGTAGTAGAGTAGCCATTAGTAGTGGTTGACTCTAGTATAGTGTAGAGACAGACGGAATGAGGACGGTAGGTTTGCTATGTGGTGATATACTAGTAGTAGAGTAGCCATTAGTAGTGGTTGACTCTAGTATAGTGTAGAGACAGACGGAATGAGGACGGTAGGTTTGCTATGTGGTGATATACTAGTAGTAGAGTAGCCATTAGTAGTGGTTGACTCTAGTATAGTGTAGAGACAGACGGAATGAGGACGGTAGGTTTGCTATGTGGTGATAATAATAATAATAAATGTATTTATTGTTTTTCACAGGTACAGATTAGTTTCACAGGCAAAATTATTGATCACAATAATTTTGTGATAATATTAACAATAAAAAGGCACATTTGATGAAAAATAAAAAAAAAAATAAAACTTAAATAACTAAAGAAACACAATTCTTGGTTATAATACAATAATATAAATACAGTTTAAATACAACCAGACATAAGCTAAATTATTAAACATAAGATTAATTTGTAATGAAACAGATATATTCAAAAACCAAAATAAACAAAAGAAAACATAAATACTGAAACCTGCGAAAAACAACTGCGACCCCAACAGACCAAGGGCCCAATTATGGGGGCCGCATGAAAAAAAAATATTAATAATTAAGACCTCCATGCCTAAACAAAAATAACAATACTTAATTTTTAAAATTTAAGGATTAAAAACTCTTTACTCTTCCAAACAATGCTTATTTGAATACATTAATAAAAATAAAAAATAAGAGTGCCCTATAAAAAAAAAAAAAAAAATAAAACAATCCAAGAAATGAATTTGAATAGCTAAATTAATTTAGGTTGAGAAACCTAGTTGTTCCAGCAATCCTTCAAAGTATTAAGTCTTTACATGTTGCTCTGAATACTGCCCGTGACATGTCTACATCTACACCACCAGCTATGGAATTAAACAATATGATTGTAAAATTTAGAAAGGAGTTAGTGATATACTAGTAGTAGAGTAGCCATTAGTAGTGGTTGACTCTAGTATAGTGTAGGGGTACATGGACCTATTTTGGATATTTTAAGTCTACTAATCTGATTTATTGCTAATTTTTACAGGAGATCTAGACTGCATGGATTTGTCTATATACCGACCTCATCCTTTTCCTAACCCTGTTCAAGGTACCTTTAAATATTATTTATATTTTAGAAAATATCTCTTGGTTTGATATAATACTAATCTTGATACACTATCGAAATAAAGAGGGCTTTTTAAAAGTCTTTTACTGTAAAAAACAGCTTTTTTAGACGATGTTCTATATGCATTTTTACAAGTAATATTAAACAAAATGTATTTTTATCTCCGTCTTTTTTATGTATTGCAGCAATACTTTTTTTGTAATGCCTACTATAATATATTTTAATAAACAAATTATCTATATTTTTTATGTCCAAACAATCTGTATTATGACCGTAAACATGCCTGGTTATAATATACATCCTTGCAGGTATCTTCCTATTATTACTACCAGTTCCAATACTCATCAATTAATTTGTATAAACATATTGTTGGAAACGTGAGTAATTATTTTATAATTTACAATATTTAGCAACAATTAGATGAAAATGAGGAAGTGTTTAACTTTTAGGGACATTTTTCACCACCAGAGTGCGGTGAAGTGTATACGTGCTTGGTGTTATTAAATAATAAAATGTGCGTTTCGAAGGACCCAGTTTTATGAAACATTCTTTTAGGTTAGAGTATTCACAATGATGTATTTAATCTTCACATACTCGGAGAAAATATAGGTGTTCTTTTCTTTCAGAACACAGCAAACTACAACTCTTGGATATTTTTAGCTTGAGCGAGCTGTCAGCTGGACGTTGCACAATATCATTAATGTTTCTTTTTAATTAGTTAGGTGTAATATAGACGATGCACTACTTTCGGTCACGTCTCCTTTAGATTACCCACATTTCGGGGGAGGACTATTGTTCATTTAAAATTCTTCGTAGTAATGACGTATGATGAAATTGTATAATAACTATCTGGTATCCATGCTTCTCAACGGCGAATGTCCAAAAACTTAAATCTTAAAGATAACAACGTGATTTGCGATAGCTACCCGTACCTCAGACGCTCGGGGCGCTAAACCGACATAGGCAGAAATAGGCATGCACCATCCCCAAGATCACACGGTGAGGAACGTCCTCGCTACTTACAACTACGACAACTTCAACCATGTCTTAAAAAAAGGCTAGGGAAAGAATCTGAGTAATATGAAGACTGAAAATGATGAAACCTCTCTTCCAGGGGATGAATATGTACAAGTTAACTTCAATTAACAAACTTCAGGAATAATTATTTACGTAGAGCTAAAAAGTATTTTTAATCAAATTAATTTGTCAACAGATAAAAAATAATACATTAATTAATCACATATGTACAATTTTGTCATTCACATATTTTTGTATCAGCTGTTTTAAATAACTTATTAAATTAAATTAATGCCAATGTTATTCTTATGAAAAAAATGGAACGTTTGGGGGGCTGCTTCTACCCCTTAGGAATATAATTACGAGAAATCCTTTCTTAGCGAGTCTCTTTATACAACAGCTAACTTGCCTTAAAAGTTTAACAACAATTGTTGAATGGTTTCACCAGTGGCTCCGGGGATTACTTGATTTTCAGTGAGTAGTATTTCACTTATATAGATTAAGATTTGTCTTCGGAACCATTTGGTGAACAAATTTATCTGTTTTTACTTTCTTCCATATGCGTTAGTATAGAGAAATTATTGCGATCGTAAAAAAATTCTTTTTACGAGTTGGTCTAAAAATTCACCCAAACGTGATTACAATTAAAGAATTTGAACTACTGACTTTTACAATCACTTTAAAGAGTATGATTTTTCAATTAGAAACAATCGATCGTCAAATAATATTAATTTGCAGACTGTACATACAAATAGAGATATTTAATTATTAATTTGTAAATTATTAAGAGATATTAATTATTAAATTATTTAATAATTAAGTAAATTGGCTATTTAATTATTAAATAACCAATTTACTATAAAAAGTTACACATTTAAAATTGCAAAAAGAACTCATTATTTACAATTATTGTAGAATACTTCGACTGTAGATTTTAACAATTAAGATTTCAGCTAACTTTATTCCTGGCTATGTGAAAATGTACAACATGATGGTGGAAAGAGTAGGTAGTGTTGTGGAGGTAATGTACATGCCTCTGCCTCTGAGCGGTGTACCCTTGGGCAAGACAGGGTGTGTAAGAGTACAGAATACACCCTGCATCAGAGCTGAACCATTCCGACCTGACGTCATGTGGTTGATGGCTGCGCGTTCTGTAGCTGTAGAGCATAATGTCACTTGATTTGCTAAATTAGATATTTCAAACTTATTACAATTATGTTCTGGATCTAATATCGGCTTGCACTCTTCTATTGTAAGGTTGAGCACGTGCCGTTGTTGCAGGTGACATTGTGGAGGTAGAGGAGAGTGTCTCGGTTACTACAACATACATCTTTACAATGCTGCTTTTCCTCATTTTTCTAATGCTATGTACGTACCATTCGTTTGCAATTCTTTACTTCTTATGATCGCATTCAGTTAAGTATAAAATGCGTTCATGTTTTCAAATACTAAACTTTCATATGAAAGATATATCTTTCATATAAAGATATAGATGATACTATTGTTTCATGGAAATTTAATGTTTGAAGGCAAACCATTTCTCTGGAAATCTTCATACAAAATTAAATTCTCAATGATCATGTATATCCAAAAGAAAATTTAGTATTTGTTTGGTTTCATCCAGTCATGACGGTGTAACACTCTATATGTTTTTTTTTCTGAAGGGAGTGAAATCAAAATCCAAACGAAAATATTTTAAACACGAATGCTAGAAACATTTTTTTATTTTATTAAAAAAATTCTAATGATTAGACCGCAACCACTTTCCAGAGAAATATGTAATCTTAGGCTTACTTGCCTCGACTAGGATCACTTTTATTTCAATGATAAACAAGTTCCAATGTAAGATAAAAGTAAGCACTGTTCTTTTGGATTAATTAGACCGACTTCTATTCAAGTTTATTCACATATTAAGATTACATATATTCTGGACACGTTCATTGCATTTAACTGATTTAGTTATTGACAAAAAATTTAATATAGTTTAAATTTAAATGTATGTTCAAGTCTGAACATCAGTTCATACTTAAACTGCAGTGACAGAGTAAAATAATCTGATTATAATGTGAAAGTTGTTTTTACGAGTTGCCTTTTTACAGATCTCTCTGATCTATCTAATGTTTATGAACAGAAGTAGTTTTATAACAAATCCCACACAGGATTAACAAATCTAACGTGACTTTTCACACTAGTCATGTATTCTAACATAGTTTGGTACCTGACTAGATTATGTCGTACAAAGTCATTTAATATTGCGTTACAAATGGGTTTAACAAAACCGATACATGGAGTCACGTGGGACACTAATCGTGGTTTATAAACATTACGTGACTCATTATTTGGAGTAATAACACTGATATTGAAGTTTCCCGACCAATTTAAAATCTATATGAGAAGTTCATTTATTTAAATTATTTTTGTTTGTCGTTTCACAAATTAACTTAAATTATATCGTACGGCATTTTAAACAGTAAAAAAAAAACTTTGTATGCTGGTTACAGCCTTCATTATGTATTGCTACTTGCAAATATATATCTCATGTAATAGGAATGTTTGTGCCTGTAATTTGGTTAGTTAGTGAGGAATGTTTGTGTGCTCCACAATGGACCACAAAACAGCTGATAATTATTTGATTGAGAAATTTATCTGTATGCTTATACAATCAATTAATTGCTACAGTGATTTATTGATTACCTTCTAGATAAGGTGAGTTATACGACATGTTATCATGAGAGAGGAGAGTACTTTTAAGAACTATCATATAACCTTATGACCCTAACAATTGTTATAATTGTTGATGCTCTTCTTGCCGGAAGGTATTATGACATGGCAGTATGAAAGGAACCTAACACTCCAGTAATTATTAACGTTTACTTTGATACTATCAAGTTGCAATAAAAAAGTATGTAATGAGGTTACGTGCAGCAATTATTGGGCCCATTGTCTGGTTGTTGGGAACCGTGCACAGTTTCGTAGTTGTCTCACGATTGCGTGAGTGATCCAGTCACGTCATGTGAAGTGAGGTCCCACGTTTAGAATGAGAAAAACCAGTGGTTTGAAGTCCAGAGTAAAATGACCCCGAAAACAGGTTATCTACTAGGTTATTACTAAATTATCTACAAGTGTTAATTTTTTCCTAAAATCATGTTATATCTCACGTTTACTTTTGCATGCTGAAATATGTATCGTAGTTTTACAAATATATCTGATTTGAAAAAAGAGCATTTATTGAAAGTAAAATGTAGGAATGCAATAAGTGTTGTGTAAAAAAAGTATAATTTTAGTATTTTCTCTTGTCAATTTTGTTACTTGTGTTACATGAAATGAGGTAATGTATTTAAATATTTAATTTGTATCATGCTGAACAAAAATAAACAGTAAAATATGTTTTCTACTATTCGATTTCAATTCGTAGTAGTAGTTGAAGCAATATACGCTATCTTGATAAGATGGCCACTGCTGATGTAACTTAAAAACCTACCGTTAAAATAAAACATTTGATAAAATTGTAACTATTCATTTTAAACACTATAGTAAACTAAGTAAAACAAATAGAAGTCTTCATAATACTGTACATTAGTACAGTATTATGAAGAAATGATAACAATCATCGAATCAGTTGATTTCATAATATTTACCAGTGAAAAGTTATTCCATCCAGCTTGGTTTATTTTTTGCTGTTATTGCAACCAACTGCGGCACAATACGGCATTACAAGTTTAATAAATTCATCTATTTACATTACATATTCACAAGAACAAAATGCAAAATATTTACAACACATAAATTAATAAAAGATAACACAGATGCAGAACGTAAGATAGATAAGATCGCAAGAGTGAAAGTGTTGAGATGGTTGACGCTCGGGATCCGTCCAGACGTGAACAGACAGTGAAGGGGGCAGCCATCTTTGTAAGAGCACCGGCTTCACTTTGATTGACGTGTGTCTCCTATATTTTATTCTTTGATTTGTGCTACAATTGAAGTAAAAATAAATAAATTATAAAAAATAACAATGTGATGTTTGTTGACAGTTTCAATACTGGTGTTGGTTGTCTACGCGATAGTGGTTAAATGGAGGCGGCGCAACTGCTCCGGGGAGGACACACCAGTGACAGACCAGCCACCAACTGCGCTTTAGTATTTCGGTAGAAATTAATTGACTATGTTTAATACTATTTAATGAAATATCATAATCCAAGTTATAGCCTTTAATAATTAGAAATAAATAAGATAAGGTTGTTATTGTTTGAAAAAGTGTTTATTTCAATATCATAGACCTAAGTTCTACTGAACACTATTTGAGTAACTTACTCTTGAAGGGCAGATCGAGTAAAAAGTTAAAGAACGTTTTATTTTACCATTAAGCGTCTTAGTTAAGCGAAGTTAGGGCTAAGAAGCCCTTACTAACACTTAACCTGGGGACCAACGGCTTAACGTAACCTCCGAACTACGGGAGCGGCAAGGCAAAAACTGTTAATGGTCATATCGGGAATCAAACCCGGACCTAATGTGTGACAAGCCAACGCCTTAGCCCCTTATCCATGGTAGAAACTTAACTATATACATTTATTCATGTGTCAAACTATCGCATTAGTTTAATGTAGTTAATTTTACTGTAAGTAAAGCAAGTACAACAGTATGGGTACTTGGAATTTCAGTTTCTGCATTCGAACAATGGTTAATGGCTGCGTTATTTTTTATTGAAAATATAAATATAAATGCAAAATTTCTTTTTTTACTCATTTATAAATATGAACTTTCGTGTTTATTTATGGGAAAAATATTACAAATATGTGTTACAATGGCCTGAAAAATCCAGCATTTTATTGCTGTGAAGAATAAGTTCTAAGCAGTAGATAAATTAATTACATTTTTGGCATGTTAAATTGTTTCTTGTTTGGACTGATTTAATATACTACAGTATGTTATAATCACCACTGTACGTGTATAGGTGGGCGGGTGGGTCATCACCACTGTACGTGTAATGGTGGGCGGGTGGGTATCTTGGACTACACTTTTTTAATCAACTCCCTATGTGTATAAAGAAAAGTGACAGTTTAAGAGAATTTGGTATAAATCTTCAAACAACGTACAAACGTACTTACATTATACGTTACTTACGTTATATATATATATAATGTAAGTAACGTAATTAGAATGTACGTTATAAAAAATAGTTTACGTTGCAAATAAGGAAAATTGTTAGAATAGAGTAAATGTACACATTTACATAAATTTCATAAAAAACTACTTCATTCGAGTGCAAAGTATTTTAATGGTTAGTATATCTAGAACTTTCTACAAAACAATCAAAACCAATAAATTCTATATCACTTTCGAAAGTGAAAACAACAATAGACTAGAATCTTACTACTATATAAAATATAATGGTGTCTGTGTGTGTGTGTATTACTCAATCACGCGAACACTAATGAATCCATTCATCTGAAACTTTGATTGGACATTCTTAGAGTCTATGGTTAACACATATGATTCTTTTTATTTTATTTTTCATACTAATAATGCCCCAGGGGTTCTAAGAAGTATCAATGCAACCCCTATGGCAATACCAATTTGATAATAATTAATTGTTTATAATAATTTCATTAATCAGTCGTTTGAATAAATAAACAACTTACATAGTTCTGAAGTAAATACCAGACCAAACCTAACCACAACCACGGTAACTAGAAAAAATACGGTAGATATCACGACGAGGCTGCGCAGTAGGCTGTGACGTCACATGGGCGAAATCACCTGGTTTGATTATTCAGTAAAATACTGGTTACTAAATCTACCAATCACATGGAAGCATTCAGCTAAATAGTAGGCTAGTTATTTACCACTTCTCAGCTGGAATTACCACTTAATACGGGAATTGGAACATTATTTTTGTATTTGTTGTTGCCATGTGCCATGTGACGTCATAGGAGATGCGAGTGATACCTACCGCCTTCTTTTCTAGGGGTACCGTGACCACAACGTACTTTTGCATTATACAGATGCCAGTAGATACATGTTTTGTATTACTGAATGCAATAAGCACAACATAAATCAACGTAAACCCCGTACGAAGGACGGGTACTGTGCTAGTATGAAATAAAACAACCATCCACGTTCATAGGAAACTTAATAAATTCAACTTGTATGGTGCAAGTATATGAATTTAATTCAATAATGTACTAGAGAACTGGACATTTGCAGCTAGTGGTGTGACCCATGAGGTCGGCCAAACACTTTCCCCTTGGCCCGGACTTGGGCGGAGAAAGCCACTGCTCCCGAACACTATTGTTTGGGTGACGTTTACTCTCACTTTCGTAGTAAGGGTGCTGTAAATAAAAATTGGTAGCTGTCAGTGGCATAAAGGCCGCTGATTATACATCTGCATCGCAGTACATCGTACGTTGGATTTCACTTGGCTTGCGTAACTACTTCTAAACTTCAGGCTCCTGAGCACAAGTGCAAGAGGAGATGTCATGGCTTCAATGAACTGACTAGACTATTCAACACTATTCCTACATAAAAAGAAAAAAAAAAACATGTACGGAAAATGCATGCAGCAGTGTTCAACATTTGTTGTTATAGTATTTCCTGCATGGAAACCTCCGAAGACTGTGGGTAGTGAACCACCATCATAAGATTTAATCCCGGTTACTTTAACAGGTCTATTAAATATTATGACACATGTAACTGACTCAACACATTGTCATCAAACTTAAGGTTGTTGAATGAATTATAGGACATGACAGACTAACTCGAGACAGTCGAGACAGTCTGCACTGATGAATATGAATGTATGACGTCTGATCAACAAGTTCTAAGGCTGCTTTATTGTAAATTTATTAAATATTTGTATCTAATATTCAATATAGTTTCTTTGATGTCCTAAAGATGATACATAATAAACAATATGCCTACTCCATAACTATTTATAGTGAAACATTTCCTTACATTTTTAAAAATCCACAAGAGGCCGGGTGCTATTTTGATAATGCTATATGTGCGACCCTATTATTCATCCTTTTTCATATCTCCCAACCAATGTCTCAAAATTACTACGTTTTCTTAATTTTATGGTCTTAATTTTTTAATGTTGTTTCAATAAAATATAGGGAAATTAAGACATACGAAACAAAATCAAACCATGTCACCTTTACCACGTCTTGCCTTCTAATTACTTAAAAACAAAATGAGGTTAAATATCTTGATATGCATCTTGATGGGGGGTAAACATGGCCGTCGCATGTGTGGAACAAAAGGCATTTAATTTAGAGTGTCAAAATATGTCCTGATCATTTAGCATTTATTGAAAACTAACAATAGAAAACAACATTATTTTTGTATAAAGCTATGCTCATTATGCCATGAGCTAAGGTATACAATGCCAAATTCTAACATTGAAATTAACAACAATTTCAATATAAAACGTCGAGATAGGTTTGTAACTCCCCATTGTAGTCATAAACTGAAAGTAAATGGCGGGTACAGGAGAGAGAATGTTTACTTCTCCCACCATAGTTCCCCTCCATCGGCAAATAGGCTGCAAGGTATAGAGTCGCGTACAAAACATTAAATCAATGATGGTAAAATAATTTAGCTATTGTTAGAACAAATTTAATTGTGTTAGTGAAACTGGCCATTAATTATTTAAACCATTATGAATATTACAATACAATTCAATCGATTAGACAACACGATAGAAGATCCAATGTAAACACTGTGGCAAGCAGGATTATTGCTGTAATGACAGATCCATGCTTCTAGCAGAGACTGTACTAAGAAAATATGACAGTGCGTGATGGGGGACAAAATCTGTCGCACACGCGCTGTTCGAAGGCCTTTTACCATGGATTGGATACTACATAAGGAATCAAATAATCTATAATGATACCAACATATTAGTGAGGGATTCAAACAAGACTGCAAAGAAATCAAATTTTCCAGAATCAGCAGGATACAACTATGAAAATGTACACTTAACTTTTTACTTAATTTGATTGGAAAGAAAAAAAACCTCAGACGTGGATTCTTTTATCACTTAATCAGTTTTCAAATTAAAATTAATTTACTTAACTTATATTATACAAACTTATATACCTTCATTAAATAATGTGCTATTTTATGACTATGATGTGTTACTTAGTAAAACATTAAATATAAAATCAGAAATATAAAATAGAAAACAACCTTTGAAGTCAATAGAGTTGTGTATTTTAGGAAAGTAGCGTCCAGACAAACACATGTTACGGCACACAGAGTCTAAAATAATAAGACGATTCCACTCTGTAGCTACTAACTGTCCTCACTCTGTAACTAACCAAATTACTTTCTACGAGACATTTATATGTTTAAGTTACTAGACAGACGTTAAATTAACACTTTAAATTGATCTATTATTATTATCCACTGTTATTTACAGTAATTATTGTTACTAAACACACACGAGTGTGTGTTAGCACATTATCTGTCACTATTCTTGAACTGTCACCGTTAAACACTGTCACATGACTGTAATTAGTTGATTATGTAATTTGGATTAAACCTGATTTTTCTAACAGAAAATTAAACATAAGACATAAATAATAATGAAAAAAATGACAAAATACAAAATGTAGCACATGGTCTCGAAACTGATTGAGACCCATCCTCCACCAAACTGGAAGTTGTGCCATACTGGGGATGGCTCAAAACCAGACAAGCGATAGGATCACGGGTGGCAGTCGAAGGGTTAAGTCATAACTCGACAGCTGAGCGGAAAAGCTATTTAATACAAAAGAAATATAATCAATTAGAAAATCCGGCAGAAGGCCACAAAATCAATACTCAAAATAAACAAGAAACACATAATAAACCAAGAAGTACAAATTATACACAAAATTAGCAAAAGCTACAACAATTTTCTATTAGAAAAATTAGATTTACACCAAATTACATAATTAACAAATTATAAAAATAATTATTACGTACATGGAAAAGCAAATGACAAACTGAAAATCTAGGCTATTGGCACAGAACAGAAATATGATAAATATGAACATCAAATTAACAATCATCAATAAATAACTAGTTAATGCACTTGATAGATTTTATGAACATAGAACACAGAAAATTAAACATAAGACATAATTAATAATGAAATAAATGACAAAATACAAAATTGAGAACATAGTCTCGCAACTCATTTACGAACAAACCCAGAGAAAGAACACAAGAATCAATCTAATAAACTGAAAATAGTAAGGTAAAAAAGTTATTAAACAAAAAAGGTTTTTAAATATTTGAATTTAAAACAAAAATAATCAATTTACGTTTAGAGAAAATTTGCCAGACATAGCTGCTGGTACGGGTAGCAGAAGAAGACAAGAATATAGAACGGACAACCAGACAGACAGAGAGCTGCAATCACGGAAAGACCAGAGTCCGAGCCAACGGCCACGAAAGTAACATATCGACAGCGCAAGAGCGATCTCATGCAGCCTGGTAAACCAAAACGAAAAGTAAACAATACTTTTTTAAAATGATACGCAGTTTATAATGATAATATTTGTTAAAAAAATATAGGTTTTGATAAATCATTATAAATTTAAAGTGATACTAGTTGCTATTTATAAATATATTTGTTAAAGATACAACTGATGAATGAGTGATGTATTCATAAGTATTATAGACTTAAAAACATTTAAGAGTTTTTTGTGTGTAAATTAAAGAGTTTCCGTTGTGTAAGCACATCTTGTGCCAAACTGACTTGCCACATTTAAATTTGGAATTAAATTAAAGAGATTCTAATCTGAATTTGAATATTTCTATGAGTCTTGAGATAGTCAGACGAGGATTAATGTCCAAGACCATACTTTGAGAGAAAGTAATGATTCAAAACGGCCTTGAGTTGTGAGTATAATTAATCTCCCGAGTTCTAAAGCCGTCGTTTTTTGGAAAGGTCAAAAGAGTTTTGGCAATTTAACACTTGAAACTGAAGCGGGGTGTAAAATTAAGGGCATCCTTCTCATGAATAACAGTATCACTTTTAGGTTAGGTTGAATCAAAACGCATGGGTCCCACAGTACCAAAATCCAAAATAACCAAGTTTTGTAGAAAAACATGTAATATTAAAAAAATTTTTTAAGTGGAACTTTAGATTAATGTGTTTATTCTCATGAGTAAGAATGTACTTCCATAATTTACAAAAGTCATGAGCCAAAGGAAAACAATCAGTACAACATTTATTCATATGACGAAGATCTAAAAGCTGAATTAGTATTTATAAAGCATGAGAAAACAATGCGTAGGCCTACTTTTCCCCCTCATATATGAAATAAGGTTGTGACAAGTATTATATGGTAGCTAAAATCACGAAGTTGGATATGAATTGAAGAAATGTACATTTTAAAACAAAATTAAAGCAGAACAATAAGTACAAAATAATGTATTTTTACTATAAATAATTTAAAATGAGCTCTAATATTCTGAAAGTTCGGAAGAAGAGTACCGAATGACGATATTTCAAGTATGGTTTTGGAGATAATAATTATAATTGAATGAGCCTCACTGAACGTTTACGAGGCATAAAGATCGACAGAAATCAAAAGAGAAAGTATTATGAAAGATAAATAGGAAATATAAAATATTTTTTATGTTGGAAGTAGAGTAAACAATGTTGTATTGAATTATACAGATACGTCCATAATAACAAACTGCGTATACAGATCTCACCGCCCCTCGAGTCTGTTTCCACTTACTCAGCAGATTAGTGATTTAGCATTTCTAGCAGTAAGTTGAACATAATTAATTGTTGAGGAGAATCTTGTCATTTTAAATTGTGTACTCTTGGTATTAGCCTTTTTTCTACGGGTAAGAGTTTCGTATAATTTGTTCAGTAAACAAAGATTACGTTTTTTCAGATACTTCTTAAACAAGGCTCTATGCTAATATTTTAGAAGTGAAAAGTGTAATATAAAAGTAACCCCCTGTATAGAATAGCTCATATACTACAGACTACAGTGGATGATTTAATAACCGATTAAGTTAGGTCATTAAATAATAGTAATACAATAATTTTACCGTTAATATAAGTTTATTATCAAAAATATTTACTGAATAGTAAAAAAGACTACAATAAATTACAATTTACCAATAAAAGATCTGTAATCGTGATAACGTTTACAGACCTTCAGAACGAAAATAAATAAAATCACTTCCGGAGTTATATTTTACTAATTTTATTATTCATAGAACGCTGCTTACACACCAATAGTTGATATGTCACTTCTAAATACATTGTAAATTCTGTATATTATATCATTATAGATTGAGGACTTTGATATTAATTAATTACTGCTGGTACACGTTTCAATTACGAATTCAGGTTTCTTTGAAAATGCTTTCCAAGTACTTAATATTACTGTTTATAAAGTTATTGGCAAAGTTCAATAAGTTGTTCCAAGAACATAACAAAAGTTGAACTATATTTAAAAGTAATTTGTTACTGAACATTAACACAAAAGAATCCACAATAATGTAAAAAATGAGTCCTTTGTAACATAAATTTTCTTTCGTTTTTACGAAGCAAATTTATAATTATTATTTAGTAATTGAGTACCTTTCGGATAATCTATTTCATTTAACTTCAAGTAAATTTTTCAAAGGGTACACAGTTATTAATTAATTACTTTATAATAATATGAAAGAAGCTATATTAATAAATTTTATATCGATATTTATTTCTATTATTTTACTACGTAAAAAATACTGTTTAAAACTTAATTAACGAAGTGTCTCTCCAGAATTCGTTCTCCTTCTAGTAAGATGTCCGCTCAACCCTAATCCCCAAATGAAACTTAATTATAAGTTATTCCAAGAATATAACAAAAGTTTTGTTTTTGAGCTGAACTTGAGTCCATAGTTTTTTTGTACTTTTCATATAATTTAAAATATTTACATAAGTTTTCACAATTTTCAATTATATTATCGTTGAACTGTGACAAAGTATATTGCATTATTATTAATTACTTTAGCGAAGTTAATTAGACTATGATATGTGAGATTACATGTTCCAACTATAGTGGCAGAACTATTGTGTTGATCAGTTGACAACTTGTGTTTGAAAAAATATGTATTTTGAAAATTGTTGCTATCTGAGGGAGTTATAGTTTGCATGATGAGGTCATAGTTAATTTATAGATACTTGAAAGTGATAGGGAAAAGGATTATAAATAGATATGAAAAATAATTATAGTTAAATAGGTTTTTTTAATTGAACACCTCAACATAAAACTAATCACGTACGATATCAGTGGTTTCAGAGGTCATTTAGCTCAAATAATACGTTGGTAAGGATCAGAATACATGACTCGAGCCCGAAATGACCTGACCACTGAATCATTCAACATTCAAATTGTCTTCAGTGACCAGTAACGGATAATTTTGTAATATTTACATACATTTAAATAACATAAAGTAAATTTTGGTCCTCGTTGCTACGGCTACTGAACTATTCTCATTGGACCTACGTGAGGACCGGCTTGTTTCAGCTAACAGTCAGGTTAAACATGATATGGAAAGGTTAAATGTATGACATTTACAAGCTCATATTAGAAATGTTCTACCTTATAACAGTGATTTTTATGGTTAGTTTTGCCAATCTCAAATCGTGAGTGTTAAGTAAGATAAAAATGTGTACAGAATAGCAAGTTAATGGAACACAGTTATGACAAAGGAAAAGGGTAGTAGACAGAAATAGAACACACAAAACTCGCTAGACGTAGACCCTTACAGGCCTAGTCACATCTGTTATAATGAGCTCTCGCAGAAGGTGATCTTCAAGTAGTCACTAACCTGTATAGTATAGCAGTAATTAGTTGTCATATATTTGTATTATTATATGAAGTTTCAACCTTTTAATCACTGTCAATTTCACATCACTGAACTTGTAGCACAAGAAAGGGGATTGACAAATGAAAGGGGATTGACAAATGGAAGGGTATGACAAATGGAAACGAAAAACCACAAGAACATGCGCGTTGAAGGTGGATTTACATTCTCCGTTTCGATTCATTTCGATGGACTGGCCTTCGGATGATAGCAATATAGAGGGTTTGCTTAGATTGTAAAACACGTGTATGAATGCTTGTAAAATTGAAGTCAAAATGTATTTATTCGAGTAGCATTTCACCACCCCTCTCCTCTCATAGAACACCAAACGCAAAATGTGAAACATCTTACAATATGTAAATTAAGTAAGCTTGTTTGCTTTATTAATAGTTAATAACAAGTATAAACAACAGCTGTTCATTTATGATTGGGCTATCAATTAATGACACTTTCTGAAGAATAGTCAGCCTTATTCGGTCATCTACACACATCACACTTATTCGAAATCCACATTCACCCATATATTAACCATTGGTGTTTTAACAATAAATAAATACCATATGGATGAGCATATCCAAATGGTACCATAAGAATTTGAAAAAAAAAAAAACTATTGTTTGAAATATAAAGGAGGATATAGACACCGTGTTAGACAAGCTCTTAGATTCAGTGATCACAGTTTATTCGGAATATGAATGTATACTAGTTTTATCGGGATGTCACTGTGAACTAGTTTAGTTGATACTCTATCAGACTTCACTCAGTAATCACAGTTTTATCGTGATATCACTGTGAACTAGTTTAGTTGATACTCTATCAGACTTGATTCAGTAATCACAGTTTTATCGGGATATCACTGTAAACTAGTTTGGTCGATACTCTGTAAGACTTCACTCAGTAATCACAGTTTTATCGGGATATCACTGTGAACTAGTTTAGTTGATACTCTATCAGACTTGATTCAGTAATCACAGTTTTATCGGGATATCACTGTAAACTAGTTTGGTCGATACTCTGTAAGACTTCACTCAGTAATCACAGTTTTATTGGGATATCACTGTGAACTAGTTTAGTTGATACTCTATCATACTTGACCCAGTAATCACAGTATTATCGGGATATCACTGTGAACTAGTTTAGTTGATACTCTATCAATCTTGACCCAGTAATCATAATTTTACTGAGATATATCCCTATAAAAAAGAATTTGAAGCTGGTGTATTGAATTAGCTTTAATTTATCTTGTTCAACTGAGAATACATATATTCAACAAGGTTGTAATTCTCTTCTAATCCTGGTGGTTCTGATTATGACACTTTCTAGGCTTACCATACGTCCGGGATTAGCCCGGACAGTCCGGGATTGAACCATTTGTCCGGGGAAGATTCCGGGATTGAGAAAAGTCCGGGATTGTCCGGGATTTTGGGAAATTTGACTTGCGTTGTCTAGCCGTTGGCAATAGTGACGCTGCTATTTTTACACTTTAAAGTCATGTGAAAACAATAGTTCTCGAGTACGATGTCTGACATGTGTTTCTGAATTTAGTCTTGAATACCGAGGACGACTCGACATCGAAGATCATGTCAAAAGTGAAAAACACAAGAAAGCTGTAAGTGCAGCTTCTTCCTCAAACATTACTTCTTTTTTTAGTAATAAAGATTCAGGAGACAAGGAGCTGCAACTCGCTGCAAAAGAGGCGGCATTTGCCTACCATACTGCACAACATGAAGTAAGTTTTAAAACTAATGACTGCACCAGTAAACTAGTAAAAAAGTTGTTCGAAACCAAGTTTTCATCAGCTCGAACAAAAACTGAAGCCATTTTAATCAATGTTATATCTCCGTACATTTTTGAAAAATTTTTAAATGATCTGAAAAATGCTACATACATTACAGTTTTCATTGATAGTTCCAACAAAAAAGATGTTAAACTGACCCCAGTTGTTGTCAGGTACTTTACTCTAAATGAGGGTGTTAATGTTAAACTGCTTTATTTCGAAGAAGTACCTGGTGAAACAAGTGACATTCCTCTGGACCACATTTTGATAGGAATCAATAAATTGCCACTAAATCTTGAGGCTAAAATAGTAGTTCTATGTGCTGACAACACCAACACAAATTTTGGTGGTGCCCACAGACGTGGTCAAGGAAATGTTTTCAGGAAACTCCAAGCCAAATTAGAAAGGCCAATTCTTGAAATTGGGTGCTCAGCTCACATCACTCACAATGCGGTACAAACAGCATGTGACGTTCTTCCTGTTAACATTGAAGCAATGGTGGTCAAAATGTAAAAATATTTTTACCAGTAAACTGTCAGAGTGACTGAAATGAAAGACTTCTGTGAATATGCAAGTGTAGAGTTTAAAAGACTTTTATCTCACGGCAGCACGAGATTTTTGAGTTTGTTGCCAGCTATCGAAAGAATTATCCATCAGTACAAGCCACTGAAGATGTATTTTTTAGCCAACGAACTCAAACACAGCCCAAAACTGATGGTGGACTTTTTCAACAACCCAGTAAATGAGCTCTTCTTTATGTTTGTCCATGGATCGCTGCAGATGTTTCAAAAAAATATTTTAAAATTAGAACGAGATGATATCAGTGCAGCAGAGGCAGCACAAGTCTACCATCAATTGGTAAGATAGCTGGAAGAGAGAAAAGCACAGAAATTTGTTCCTTTTGCTGCTAAACAGTTATTAAACCAACTTAAGACAGAGGGTGAAGTTGAAGAAGAAATGTTTTTTGAGAGCATAACAGGGTTTTATGACGCTGGTATAAACTACTTGAATCTGTGGGGATCGAGTTTTGATGGAGCGGACAAATTTTCATGGTTGTCCTTGGAAACAGTAGACGTTACCTGGGCAGAGCTAGAAGAGAGCGGACTGACTGTCAACAAAATAGTACCCAATTCAGTTGACATGGATCAGTTGTTTGATGACAAAACAGGTTGCTGTGACGTAAATCGTACATTGGTACCAAAGTGGAAAGCCCTGCCTGAAGAAAAAAAGACCCACGACACAAGAGAAATGGAAAGAAGTATTTCAGACTATGTCGAAATGCAACATCGACTTCAAGAATATTTTCAAATTGGTGGAATTTGGGATGTGCTTTCCAGGCACATCAGCACCAGTGGAGAGGGTATTTTCCATAATGGGCAATGTATGGAGTACGGAAAGAGGACGCATGTCAATTTCAGTGGTAGGGGAACTCCTTAATATTAAAATAAATTCAAAGTTGTCTTGTGTGGATTTTTATGAAAACATCAAGAATGATAAAAAGTTTCTACGTAAGGTCCTGTCATCTGAAAAATATCAACATCGTCCAAGTGAAGTTGAAGGCGAACAATCAGACGATCAGCAGAATCCAGTACAGATGATATAAATGGACTTTTTTTACTTTAGTTTATGTTATATATCTTTAAATAAATTATACAGAAACTTTGAATAGTATGTTAATAAATAATTAAAGAAGGTTGAAATTGTAACTAAAATGTTGTTTTATTGAATTATTAAACCATGATGATTTTTCCCACCTACCAATACGCACTTAAAAATGTCCGGGATTGTCCGGGATTGACTTCCAGCAGTTTATAAAAATGTCCTGGATTGGTGGTCAGAAATTATGGTAAGCCTAACACTTTCCAATGTCGTTAAATGAATTAGTTTGGCCAGAAAAGTTATATCGTGTGACCAATATGTTCTCATGGTTCCTACATTTACCGGAAGTTAAGTAGCTATTGAACTAACACCGGAAGTAGACATAATTAAATAGATCATAAGTAACAGTTGCATTTAAACTCCGAAACAAATACAAAATAATAATAATAACTACTGACAACTGTACTTTTATCTTTTTCACTATTGTAATGTTCTATTCAGTGTCACATTCCATGGTCAACTACCAAGTATTATTTCCAATAACTTATTTTACAACCAGAAATAACTAGTTGCTCTAACCAAAATAAAACTTATGTGAGAATAGCTTTACATTATTTACTTAAAAAATAATTTGTGTTCGTTTATTGAACGGCTAACTTAAATTCATTCGAAATCTATATTCGCCCACATCTTGACGATCGGCGAATATGGCGACGATTTTTTTAAGAAAAATAAAAATAAAATAATCATAAATGTATATAAATAATGTATTCTAACACATACTGTTGTGTAAATACTGAAATGTTTGTAATTTAAATTTGTCAGTACACTAATCTAGTAGGGAGTGTAAAGTTTTCTAATACTCTGGACTAAACGTAAACAACACCACAAGCAATCAAAAGTCAAATTGCCAGCAACAGTTCAGTGATCTTGTCCTTGTATAATGTTGGTTTTCTCGTGAAAATTGCTTTTCGGAAGTAATTATAGGATCTAGTGGGGTTAGATTAAATTCAGTTTATAAAATGTTGCTGACATAAAATAAGCGTTGAAATGATTTTTACCCAATTATGGTTCAATACGTTTTTTTTCTCTTATAGTAATTTGGGCAGATAATTTTATATTCTGTTGGAAGCTCTTAAAATACGTGTTCAAGTACTTTCAAAATTAAAATACTTTTGAAGAAAAAACCAACCGCAAAAGTATAAATAGTAAGTATCTGAATTACATCCAAGGTAGAACAATTCTTTTATAAAGAAATCTTTGACAAACTACGAGAGTGATTTTTTCCTTGGTGATCATAACATAAGTATTTTTAGATGAGATACGACCAACCTTTGATATTGACACGGTTTGGACTTATGATAATTCATTTGATAAATTCTTAAAATTTACTAAATCTAAATAAGATTTTTAATGGAATTTTTGGGAATGAAAGTAGGAATATTTATTAATACAAAATAAGACAGAACCCATGTTTTTAATTTTTTTCCCAAATAATCAGCTGTTAAAATTTGTCAAAATATTCTAGAAGATCTCTGTATATTATATCAGGCTACTTTGCCTAAAATATACGAGTGATAATTGAAATGCTTTTGGATCTTATGTTTGCACTATCTTTCTTTGAACATGACTGCTATAGAAAACAAGGAAAACTTACGATGGTCATGTTTATTTAGAGAGACCTTTTCACCAAGACTGATATTTGGGTTAATTAATTAGTGATTTGTCTATAGACATAATGTTTTCATTACACCATACCCAAATAAGAGTACAGTTCTTTAAAGAATTCAGTAGAAAGGGTCTACCAGAAAATACTACTATAGTTTTCCTGCTCTTGGAAATATCTTTTTTCTGCTCGAAAAAAAGACGAAACAGTTATCAAATGCTGTATGTGAAACATATTAAAAAATTAAATATTTTATGGCTTTTAGTGGAGAGAAATACTCAGTTCCGCCTGCTTAGATCACATTTTTATTTTGAAGGCTCGTTGGACAGCTGACCAAAGCGTTTTTAAATGTAACTTTAATATGACCAAACCACAGGAGCCGTTCAAAAGTAAAAACTCCATGGTCATACCGGTAATCGAACCCATGGCCTCTGCGTGGAAACTTAGCCCAAGGTATGGCCGCTATTGTGACAAATGAAAATGTATTCTGGAAAAGATTTATTACAAAATTAAATAAAAAATGTACTACTCATAACAAAATTGTAATTGTATTGAAACTATGTTACATCCAGTTAGATTGAAATATTTATTAGGTTTACTATTTTGTCCTAAATATTGATTTGCATTTCATATTTTTTACAATAAATTATACGTTTCTGTAAAAATATAATTAATTCTTAGTATTTATACAGTGGAAGCGAATTGTGCAATAATTGGATGTACATGTCTTATGAAGCTCATTTATTGCAGTTTGTATTATTTTATCCAATTTCTCTTCATCTGTAAGTAATTGAAGACATTCCTGGATTTATCTACTTGTAACGTGCTAAATATGTTAAAAAAACATGGTCATACCATCTATTGGACACCAATAATAGTGAAAAAATATTAATTAAATCCTTATTTAAACATATTACATTTTTAAATAAAATTTAAAATATTGGAATATCGAAGTTCATTTCTTTAAAATAAATTATTTTCTTAAGATAGGGCTTTTATTATTATTTTCCCATTTTATTTTATTTGAAATGCAGTAGGTGTCAAGCACTTTGTACTGAAGAGACCTGAGTAATCATTGAAACCTAATTTGTGTCAGGATAAGTCCTACTCTATTTACTACTTAGAAAGAAAATAAAAAATTTCACAAAAAGTGAAAAAATGCCTGCTGAAACTCCGCATTGTTATAAAAGCTTACAGGAGTGAGGAAGAGCCCAACTTTGTAATATTTCAGAACTTCTGATTGTTTAATGCTTCACGCCAAACCAAAACGCCTTCTACTCAAGTTTACCTCAGTTTACATACACTTCACGTAAATAATACATTGCGATTTTAGGTTGAAATGGGAATAAATATAATGGTTTGATATTTATTACATTGCATATGTGGATGTACACATTTATTACTTAACTTCTTAACCTAATTACATAGTGTATAAGGGAGCTACACGGAGTTGTATCGAGTATACGGCAAGTTACATAATGTATAAGCGACCTAAAAGGGTGTATCGGGTATACGGCAAGTGACATAGTGTATAAGGGAGGTACACGGGGTTGTATCGGGTATACGGCAAGTTACATAATGTATAAGCGACCTAAAAGGGTGTATCGGGTATACGGCAAGTGACATAGTGTATAAGGGAGCTACACGGGGTTGTATCGGGTATACGGCAAGTTACATAATGTATAAGCGACCTACAAGGGTGTATCGGGTATACAACAAGGGACATAGTATATAAGGGAGCTATACTGGGTCGTATCGGGTATACAACAAATTACATAGTGAAAAAAAGATCTACACTTAGTTGAATCGTGGATACAACAAGTTTTATAGTGTATAAAGAAGCTACACAATTTCGTATCGGGTATACAAGAAGTTACATATTACATAAGGGAGCTACACTGTGTCGAATAGAGCTTACAACAAGATTCATATTTTATAAGGGTGCTACATAGGGTCGTATTGGGTATACAACAAGTTACATAGTGTATATGAGAGCTACTCTGCTTCATATAGCGTATACAACAAGTTAAATAGTGTATATGGGAGCTACAGTGGGTCATATCAGGTATACAACAAGTTACATAGTGTATAAGGGAGCTATACTGGGTCTAATAGGGCATACAACTAGTTACGTAATGTATAAAGGAGATACACAGTGTACCGGGTCGTTTCACCGGTATATTTGTGTTACTTGTCGTCGTGGTTTGCCAGGCTGCCTGAGATCGCTCTAACGCTGTCGATTTCTTTACTTTCGTGGCCGTTGGCTCAGATTCTGTCGTTCCGTGATTCCAGCTCTCTGTCTGTCAGGATGGCCTGTAATTTTTTAACCTGTCTTCTTCAGCCTCTGTACACGATATGTTGACCGGCTAGAGACTCTCAAACTCCAGGGTCCTTGAGTGGGACGTTGAACCCTCAGCCTGCCGTCCGAACGAAGTCCTGCCATTCTCTACAGCTAGACTGGCCTGAGGACCAATGTGTTAGAGCCAAGTTTCACCCTCACTGCCCTCTCTATATCTTTGGGTGGGGTTCTTCAGTCCTCAGATCAGTGCGTTCCATTTTTGTTCCCGGCGGCTGAGTTGGGGGTGAGTGATCAAGTAAAAAAAAAACAAAAAACAAAAAGGATGGAAAAAGAAAAAAAGAGGAAAATCTCTAGGCCACACCCTACAAAAAATTAATCTGAACAGTGTTTTTATTTAGACACATCCAGCCCAAGTTTTATAGGTTTAAGCAGTTTTTTTAAATGTATAAAAAGAAAAAAAAAAAGAAAAACTGTTATTATCTTTATTGTTATTGTTAATCTTTATTTAGATTATTTTATTGTTATATTCTTTAAAATTTTATTTTGTTAGGTCCCTATTGTTTGAATTATGGCATTATTTATTTATTTTGTTGTTAGGCCTAGTTATTAAGTTGATTTGTGTTATTTATTTTTGTTAGGTATATTATTGAAGTGAGTTTTTGATAGAACGGTACCGGGCTATATTTTATTCCTATTTTTAAAATTTTAAATATTCACCAAAAGGGGATTATTTATTAACGTTTCTAATTTTTTAATTCGGAGCTGCCCAGAGATTCCGGCTGACTCCCTGGCCTCGGTGGAATCATGGGATGTAGGCTAAATTGCCTTTAATTTGTTTTTTTTTTAAATTTTCTAAATTTTGCAAGATAAATTTTTCTCTAAGTAAAGCGTTTCTAGTATTTCTGCAGATAGGCCCATCTGTTATATACATTTTTGGTATTTGTAGTCTTTGTTGATTTTGTATATTATTTGTTATTCTTGTTTATTTCTGTGCATCTTGTTCTTTTGAGTGTAATTTTGATTGTGGCCTTCTGCCGAAATTAATTCCTTTTTTGAAATAAATAACTTTTTCGCTCAGCTGCCGAGTTGTGATTTAACCCTCCGACTGCCACCCGTAATCCTATCACCTGTCTGGTTTTGAACCATCCCCAAGTACGGCACGACTTCCAGTTTTGGTGGGGGACCGGTCTCAAAAACCCCAGTTACATAGGGTATATGGGAGCTACACTAGATCGAATCGGGCATACAACAAGTTACATCTGTACGTTTTGTGTTTCATGTGTGGGTGAAGATATTATTCTTGTATCTCTAACTAATATTTAAACCATAAGAATTTAATATTTAGGAAAAGGTTTTTAAAGTATAATTGACTTCTGTAAAATATTTAATAACTCTTTCCGGTATACTATGTCTGCAGAACAGGAAAGTATAGCAGGTGGTATCATTAGTGTAAAAAGGAGCTACACTGGGTCGTATCGGGTATACAACAAGTTACATAGTGTAAAAGGGATTTACATTGGGTTGTATCGGATATACAACAAGTTACATAGTGTAAAAGGGAGTTAAATTGGGTCGTATCGGGTATACAACAAGTTACATAGTTTAAAAGGGAGCTAAATTGGGTCGTATCGGGTATACAACAAGTTACATTGTGTAAAAGGGAGTTACATAGGGTCATATCAGGTATACAAAAAGTTACATAGTGTAAAAGGGAACTGCATTGGGGCGTATTGGGTATACAACAAGTTACTTAGTGTATAAGAGAGCTAGACTGGGTTGTATCGGGTATACAACAATTTACATAGTGTGTAATGGAGCTACATTTTAAGTCTAATCAATGTTGGATTACCAGGTTTGGAATGATGTGCAAATGCAATAGGAGTAGGGTACACAGTAAGTTACATTATGTACATGGTAGCTACATTTTATGCCTAATTGATGTTGTGTTACCAGGTTTGTGATCTTGTACAAAAGGCAGTAGGAGTAGGTCCACATTAAGGTACATTATGTACATGGTAGCTACGTTTTATGCCTAATCCATGTTGGGTTACCAGGTTTGGGATGATGTGCAAAAGGCAGTAGGTACACAGTAAGTTACATTGTGTAAATGGGAGTTACGTTTGATGCCTAATCCAATTTGGGTTACTAGGTTTGGGATGATGTACAACAGGCAGTAGGTACACAGTAAGTTACATTGTGTACATGGGAGTTACGTTTGATGCCTAATCCATGTTGGGTTACCAGGTTTGGGATGATGTACAACAGGCAGTAGGTACACAGTAAGTTACATTGTGTACATGGGAGTTACGTTTGATGCCTAATCCATGTTGGGTTACCAGGTTTGGGATGATGTACAACAGGCTGTAGGTACACAGTAAGTTACATTGTGTACATGGGAGTTACGTTTGATGCCTAATCCATGTTGAGTTACTAGGTTTAGGATGATGTACAAAAGGCAGTAGGTACACAGTAAGTTACATTGTGTACATGGGAGTTACGTTTGATGCCTAATCCATGTTGGGTTACCAGGTTTGGGATGATGTACAAAAGGTAGTAGGTACACAGTAAGTTACATTGTGTACATGGGAGTTACGTTTGATGCCTAATCCATGTTGGGTTACCAGGTTTGGGATGATGTACAACAGGTAGTAGGTACACAGTAAGTTACATTGTGTACATGGGAGTTACGTTTGATGCCTAATCCATGTTGAGTTACTAGGTTTAGGATGATGTACAAAAGGCAGTAGGTACACAGTAAGTTACATTGTGTACATGGGAGTTACGTTTGATGCCTAATCTATGTTGGGTTACCAGGATTGGGATGATGTACAAAAGGTAGTAGGTACACAGTAAGTTACATTGTGTACATGGGAGTTACGTTTGATGCCTAATCCATGTTGGGTTACCAGGTTTGGGATGATGTACAAAAGGCAGTAGGAGTAGGTACACAGTAAGTTACATTGTGTACATGGGAGTTACGTTTGATGCCTAATCCATGTTGGGTTACCAGGTTTGGGATGATGTACAACAGGCAGTAGGTACACAGTAAGTTACATTGTGTACACGGGAGTTACGTTTGATGCCTAATCCATGTTACCAGGTTTGGGATGATGTACAAAAGGCAGTAGGAGTAGGTACACCGTAAGTTACATTGTGTACATAGGAGCTACGTTTGATGCCTAATCCAAGTTGGGTTACCCGGTTTGGGATGATGTACAAAAGGCAGTAGGTATACAGTAAGTTACATTGTGTACATGGGAGTTACGTTTGATGCCTAATCCATGTTGAGATACCAGGTTTGGGATGATGTACAAAAGGCAGTAGGAGTAGGTACACCGTAAGTTACATTGTGTACATGGGAGTTACGTTTGATGCCTAATCCATGTTGGGTTACCAGGTTTGGGATGATGTACAACAGGCAGTAGGAGTAGGTACACCGTAAGTTACATTGTGTACATGGGAGTTACGTTTGATGCCTAATCCATGTTGGGTTACCAGGTTTGGGATGATGTGCAAAAGGCAGTAGGTACACAGTAAGTTACATTGTGTACATGGGAGTTACGTTTGATGCCTAATCCATGTTGGGTTACCAGGTTTGGGATGATGTACAAAAGGCAGTAGGAGTAGGTACACAGTAAGTTACATTGTGTACATGGGAGTTACGTTTGATGCCTAATCCATGTTGGGTTACCAGGTTTGGGATGATGTACAACAGGCAGTAGGTACACAGTAAGTTACATTGTGTACACGGGATTTACGTTTGATGCCTAATCCATGTTGGGTTACCAGGTTTGGGATGATGTACAAAAGGCAGTAGGAGTAGGTACACCGTAAGTTACATTGTGTACATAGGAGCTACGTTTGATGCCTAATCCAAGTTGGGTTACCCGGTTTGGGATGATGTACAAAAGGCAGTAGGTATACAGTAAGTTACATTGTGTACATGGGAGTTACGTTTGATGCCTAATCCATGTTGAGTTACCAGGTTTGGGATGATGTACAAAAGGCAGTAGGAGTAGGTACACCGTAAGTTACATTGTGTACATGGGAGTTACGTTTGATGCCTAATCCATGTTGGGTTACCCGGTTTGGGATGATGTACAAAAGGCAGTAGGTATACAGTAAGTTACATTGTGTACATGGGAGTTACGTTTGATGCCTAATCCATGTTGAGTTACCAGGTTTGGGATGATGTACAAAAGGCAGTAGGAGTAGGTACACCGTAAGTTACATTGTGTACATGGGAGTTACGTTTGATGCCTAATCCATGTTGGGTTACCAGGTTTGGGATGATGTACAAAAGGCAGTAGGAGTAGGTACACCGTAAGTTACATTGTGTACATGGGAGTTACGTTTGATGCCTAATCCATGTTGGGTTACTAGGTTTGGGATGATGTGCAAAAGGCAGTAGGTACACAGTAAGTTACATTGTGTACATGGGAGCTACGTTTGATGCCTAATCCATGTTGGGTTACTAGGTTTGGGATGATGTACAAAAGGCAGTAGGTACACAGTAAGTTACATTGTGTACATGGGAGCTACGTTTGATGCCTAATCCATGTTGAGTTACTAGGTTTGGGATGATGTACAAAAGGCAGTAGGTACACAGTAAGTTACATTGTGTACATGGAAGTTACGTTTGATGCCTAATCCATGTTGGGTTACTAGGTTTGGGATGATGTACAAAAGGCAGTAGGTACACAGTAAGTTACATTGTGTACATGGGAGTTACGTTTGATGCCTAATCCATGTTGGGTTACTAGGTTTGGGATGATGTACAAAAGGCAGTAGGTACACAGTAAGTTACATTGTGTACATGGGAGTTACGTTTGATGCCTAATCTACGTTGGGTTACCAGGTTTGGGATGATGTACAACAGGCAGTAGTTACACAGTAAGTTACATTGTGTACATGGGAGTTACGTTTGATGCCTAATCCATGTTGGGTTACCTAGGTTTGGGATGATGTACAAAAGGCAGTAGGTACACAGTAAGTTACATTGTGTACATGGGAGCTACGTTTGATGCCTAATGCTACGTTGGGTTACCAGGTTTGGGATGATGTACAAAAGGCAGTAGGTACACAGTAAGTTACATTGTGTACATGGGAGCTACGTTTGATGCCTAATCCATGTTGGGTTACCAAGTTTGGGATGATGTACAAAAGGCAGTAGGTACACAGTAAGTTACATTGTGTACATGGGAGTTACGTTTGATGCCTAATCCATGTTGGGTTACTAGGTTTGGGATGATGTACAAAAGGCAGTAGGTACACAGTAAGTTACATTGTGTACATGGGAGCTACGTTTGATGCCTAATCCAAGTTGGGTTACCAGGTTTGGGATGATGTACAAAAGGCAGTAGGTACACAGTAAGTTACATTGTGTACATGGGAGTTACGTTTGATGCCTATTCCATGTTGGGTTACCAGGTTTGGGATGATGTACAAAAGGCAGTAGGAGTAGGTACACCGTAAGTTACATTGTGTACATGGGAGTTACGTTTGATGCCTAATCCATGTTGGGTTACCAGGTTTGGGATGATGTACAAAAGGCAGTAGGAGTAGGTACACCGTAAGTTACATTGTGTACATGGGAGTTACGTTTGATGCCTAATCCATGTTGGGTTACCAGGTTTGGGATGATGTGCAAAAGGCAGTAGGTACACAGTAAGTTACATTGTGTACATGGGAGTTACGTTTGATGCCTAATCCATGTTGGGTTACCAGGTTTGGGATGATGTACAAAAGGCAGTAGGAGCAGGACACACATTAATCTCCGTATTGTACATGAGAGCTATGTTTGAAATCAGGACATACAATTTTAACTATCTTATTCTTTTAAAACTTGCTTAAATTTCAACCTCATGTCACCTTTACAGCTAAGTAGGCTCACCAAGTAACCCCTTTACTCATAAATTATTAGCTAAACCTTCTATATGCTCAAAATTGAGTTACCTCAGTAATAACCATCAAACTTTATTTGCTAATCTATAAAATATTATGAACTTATATATTTCATACATATATTATGTACATTTTTTACCGTGTACAATAATAATGACTTTTTGCATATTTTATGATCTGTTTACTACGTCACATGCATAGTTTTCATAAATTAACGTAATTGTTATTTAATTACTTTATTTTAAATTAAAACTAAATGCATAACCAAACGTGATTAAAGTGCACTGAGTGCATTTCTACTGTTCACTTATATGAAGTAAACATTTCCTGTGTTTAGCAAACTTTCACTAGATTTTAATTATCACTGTGTAAAGATAACCAGCAATCTACATTGTGGTGTGAGCCATCAACGAAATAGCTTCAGCGCAAATAGTGAACACGACCAGATCGGCCTGGCAATCGTTCGCCATAATTACGAGTTAATATGCACTCAGGTATGCAAACATTACGGCTTTTGTGACAATATGATTCGTTATTGAAACATAGCAAACACAACATTAACCGTTACTGAACACCAGTCTGCTTAGTATATTAACATCAATTATTTGTATCGTGTATTATTATAACTATACGGTATTAACTAAATGAGTGATCATATGCTGTTATAATATGATAGGAAATATAAAAAGTCTTTAAGTACCGCAGTCTTACAGCGATACATCTGACTCCTTGCGCTCTTGTGTGTACGGTTGTACTCTGTTAGAAGGGGCCTCACAATAAGATCTTTTTACAGGGATTCTGAATTTGTCTTGTCTCCACTTCAGTCTGTCAGTAACGCTTGCTTTGTTCACTTGTCACAAGAAAACAAGAAAATTGTTTCGAATGAAACTCTATATCACAATTTATGACAAGTGTGAGGTCTTGGGTTTTTCAACTTGTGAATGTCACGTAAGAGCTCCAACCCCGTGATCTCCCTAGCACCAACGTTAGTAGAACACCAAATTCGGTTGGCTCTTACGTCACCTGTACTTATTTACCTTTGACGCTTTATAAACGTTGTGACCATTTTGCAAATGAATATTTTCCACAGTTTAAGCATTTTGTTGTGTTAACTATATTTTGGCATTATTTACTCATTATACCTTACATCTTAATATATATAATAAATAAATAAAAATAAAACAAAACAAAAATACACATTTTGAATACAAACATTTACTATACACGTAATGTTTTGTCAAGCATACTGAAATATTTTCACTAATTTATATTTTTACTAGCTGTACCCGCCCGCTTCGCCGGTCATAATATTGAGTTTGATTTAGAACCTAATAGCTGAAAGAATTCGAGCATTTTTGCTTCTTCTACCAATATTAGATTTTTTAGGAGGCATGTCATAAAAAGTAAACTGCAAAACAAATAATTATTTATTTTTTATTTTCACGTTTCACCACATGTTTTAATTACCGAGGAAAAAAGGTTAACACCAAATACAGATCACCCGATCAAGTAAAAGTAGTGTGTGCTACACTCTCAAGGTGAAATGTAGAACTACAATAAATCAAAACATATACAGTACTGTTGTTGTGAGAACTTAAATCTGCTTATGGCATGTGAAACTACATTAAACCACACAGTCATATGTTTTTTGCAAACAATTCAGATTCTCCATTTGAATAACATGGGATCTTTAGGAGCCCGTGGGGCGGGACCCTGTGAACGGATCCGCATCAAACTTCACAGAAACCATCTCGGGAGTATACTAGACAACATCCTAAAGTTTCATGGCGATCGGTTAGATGGTTTGGCAGCGCATAAACTTCAAACATATATATATATATATATATATATATATATATATATATATATATATATATATATATATAAAGTTAAAATTAGGGCTACTTACGTATTTTAGGATGTAATAAAATTAAACTGAGTACCCTTATATTTATTTTTATTAAAAACTCATTACACAACATGTTTCAACTTTCTGGTCATTTTCTAGTGTAAATTAAATAAGTTGAGTATATAATAATTTTTAAAATAAAATTGTAATATATGTGGTTTTTTTAAATATTGATGAATATGGATAAGTTGGTGATATTTTTAGTTATAATTTTTAATGTTTTGAATCTTATCAAAAATAGGGTTTGTATAATTGATTTGTGTGTTCAAAATGTTCAGTGGATTGATTTATAACAGTTTTGATCCTTAAAACACCTTATTATAGTTAAAATAGCATTCTTATTATGTATTGTTATTGCTAAATTTAGACATTTTATACAGATTAGTTCAAACGTAACACATATAAATAAAGATGAGATCATTTAAAAAATACAAGTTTAAGTTCATATATATACATGAACGTAATGAACAATCTCTCAGAGAGGAATTATACTTCAACCACTCGGAAATATAATTGCTCAGTACGTTTTCTTGATCTTGCAATACAACTGCCTACTCATAGTCCCCAATACAACTGCATACTCATAGTCCCAAATACAACTGCATACTCATAGCTACCAATACAACTGCCTACTCATAGCCCCCAATACAACTGCATACTCATAGTCCCAAATACAACAAACTGCATACTCATAGCTACCAATACAACTGCCTACTCATAGCCCCCAATACAACTGAATACTCATAGTCCCCAATACAACTGCATACTCATAGCTACCAATACAACTGCATACTCATAGCTATCAATACAACTGCCTACTCATAGTCCCCAATACAACTGCATACTCATAGCTACCAATACAACTGCCTACTCATAGTCCCCAATACAACTGCATACTCATAGCTACCAATACAACTGCCTACTAATAGTCCCCAATACAACTGCATACTCATAGCTACCAATACAACTGCCTACTCATAGTCCCCAATACAACTGCATACTCATAGCTACCAATACAACTGCCTACTCATAGCCCCCAATACAACTGAATACTCATAGTCCCCAATACAACTGCATACTCATAGCTACCAATACAACTGCCTACTAATAGTCCCCAATACAACTGCATACTCATAGCTACCAATACAACTGCCTACTCATAGCCCCCAATACAACTGAATACTCATAGTCCCCAATACAACTGCATACTCATAGCTACCAATACAACTGCCTACTAATAGTCCCCAATACAACTGCATACTCATAGCTACCAATACAACTGCCTACTCATAGTCCCCAATACAACTGCATACTCATAGCTACCAATACAACTGCCTACTCATAGCTACAAATACAACTGTATACTCATAGCACCGAATACAACTGCTTACTCATAGCACCGAATACAACTGCCTACTCATAGCACTGAATACAACTGCCTACTCATAGTCCCCAATACAACTGCATACTCATAGCTATCAATACAACTGCCTACTCATAGTCCCCAATACAACTGCATACTCATAGCTACCAATACAACTGCCTACTCATAGTCCCCAATACAACTGCATACTCATAGCTACCAATACAACTGCCTACTAATAGTCCCCAATACAACTGCATACTCATAGCTACCAATACAACTGCCTACTCATAGCTACAAATACAACTGTATACTCATAGCACCGAATACAACTGCTTACTCATAGCACCGAATACAACTGCCTACTCATAGCACTGAATACAACTGCCTACTCATAGCTCCCAATACACGAATGGTTTAAATACTTTTAGCCTTATGTAATGTAGTTCAACCTTTAACGAGATCTGAAATATTAGAGCTGGTTGTAGTACTTTTTAATGATTATTTAAATGAGTTTAACTTCCCACGGGAGGATAAATTTTAATTTTAACGAATTTTGTAAAAATGCGAATGTTACGAAACAAATTTAGTTATTAAAATAACTTTTAACTATGAACCTGCATTTTTTACATAAGAGCATTTTATTTATTGCGTAATTTTGAATAAAAAGAAGGAATATGAGGCTGTAAGTCCAATATTTGTCACTGAAAATTATACATTATTGAAACGTAATAAAGAGAAAAACGAATTATTAATTCAAATCCAATTAGAATCACGAAGAAGTAGATACAAGAATATCTCTTAACAAAGATAGTCTGTAGAAAAACTCATTAATTTCCATGTTTTTAATATTTCAAATAATTTAATGAAATGAACTGTTGATATAGAGCACATAGTCAATACTTACTTAAGGACATGATGATATTTATTTTTAATTAAATAAATTGCTTTGAAGTATGTTTATAATCAAACAAAATATTAAAATACAATTCTCTCTTATTCTACTCTTAAGAGCTTATAACAAGCCCTATGGGATCTATTTCATATGTACAATGTGTTTTAAACGATGCTTTTAGCTGTGTCGAATAATAAGTGTACTGTATCATCTATATTTATAAAAGAGGATGTTTGTATATATTTGAAGTTTATGCGCTGCCAAACCATACAACCGATCGCCATGAAACTTTAGGATGTTGTCCTGTATACTCCCGAGATGGTTTCTGTGAAGTTTGATGCAGATTCGTCCACAGGGTCCCGCCCCACGGGCTCCTAAAGATCCCATGTTATTCAAATGGAGAATCTGAATTGTTTACAAAAAACATATGACTGTGTGGTTTAATGTAGTTTCACATGCCATAAGCAGATTGAAGTTCTCACAACAACAGTAATGTATATAATTTGATTTATTGTAGTTCTACATTTCACCTTGAGAGTGTAGCACACACCACTTTTACTTGATCAGGTGATCTGTATTTGGTGTTAACCTTTTTTCCTCGGTAATTAAAACATGTGGTGAAACATGAAAATAAAAAATAAATAATTATTTGTTTTGCAGTTTACTTTTTATGACATGCCTCCTAAAAAATCTAATATTGGTAGAAGAAGCAAAAATGCTCGAATTCTTTCAGCTATTAGGTTTTGTTTGAAGTTTATGCGCTGCCAAACCATCCAACCGATCGCCATGAAACTTTAGGATGTTGTCCTGTATACTCCAGAGATGATTTCTGTGAAGTTTGATGCAGATCCGTCCACAGGGACCCGCCTCACGGGCTCCTAAAGATACCATGTTATTCAAATGGATCTTTAGGTAATCACATATGCAATCAAAAAGCATATGTGAGTTCATTGCAACCATTATCAAGGCTAATATAGGCCCACCCGCCCACCCATACACGAACAGTGATATTGAACCACCCGCCCGCCTATACACGAACAGTTATATTTACCCACCCGCCCACCCATACACGAACAGTGGTATTGACCCACCCACCTACCCACACATGTACAGTGGTTTTCACCCACCCACCCGCCCACACACGTACAGTGGTATTGACCCAACCACCCTACCATACACGTATAGTACTTCCGTACGTGTATGGGTGGGCGGGTGGGTTAGTAGCACCGTACACGTACGGTAAACTTTTAGTAACTTTTAGTAAACTTTTAGCCCACGTATGGGTGGGCGGGTGGGTTAGTGCCACCGTACGTGAATTGTTTACAAAAAACATATGACTGTGTGGTTTAATGTAGTTTCACATGCCATAAGCAGATTGAAGTTCTCACAACAACAGTACTGTATATGTTTTGATTTATTGTAGTTCTACATTTTACCTTGAGAGTGTAGCACACACTACTTTTACTTGATCAGGTGATCTGTATTTGGTGTTAACCTTTTTTCCTCGGTAATTAAAACATGTGGTGAAACGTGAAAATAATAAATAAATAATTATTTGTTTTGCAGTTTACTTTTTATGACATGCCTCCTAAAAAATCTAATATTGGTAGAAGAAGCAAAAATGCTCGAATTCTTTCAGCTATTAGGTTCTAAATCAAACTCAATATTATGACCGGCGAAGCGGGCGGGTACATCTAGTATATTATATATTTAATTATTGTTTAATGCTTGGCAAGGGACCGTTTGGTGAAGAAAAAGCTTTTTAAGTATACATTAAAAGACTGTTACGTTGTATTAAAGAAATATGTTTTCATGTACCATAGTTATCAGGCTATCAAACAAATTACTAAACTACTTTCCTCATTATTGTGTCTCATTACTTGTTTGTTATTATAAAAATAAAGATTAATGAAAATATTTGTTTTCTAAATAATTGGATGTCACAATGAATGTTAAAATATAATAATTCAATTGCTTAGTATAAAACAGGGGTAAATAGAAATAAGGAATAGGCTGATGGAATTGATATCCTCTTATTTCATCATGATCCCACTTCGAGGACTAGGTAAGGAGGGATGGGGTTGAAAGGGGTTTATTGGAGCGAGGGTTGATGTTTTATATTAAGGGTTTAGAACTTATCACCTGTCAATATTAACTTAAAGTGGAACCTTGAACTATTGTACCTCCTTTTTAGTTTAGATTTACTGGTAGTTTACTCTCATATGAAATTATGTTTGAATATACTGCACGAAATACAACCGCTCTCTCTCTCTCTCTCTCTCTCTCTCTCTCTCTCTCTCTCTCTCTCTCTCTCTCTCTCTCTCTCTCTCTCTCTCTCTCTCTCTCTCTCTCTCTCTCTCTCTCTCTCTCTCTCTCTCTCTCTCTCTCTCTCTCTCTCTCTCTCTCTCTCTCTCTCTCTCTCTCTCTCTCTCTCTCTCTCTCTCTCCCTCTCTCTCTCTACTAAAACGTTGAATCCTGGACGTTTTTGTTTTATTTGTTGTAAGTGCTGTTCCGAATATAAAGTTTGTCAAGTCAGACAGGTCGTGTGTGCCAAACCTGTACAGAATACATTCCGCACAACCACTTTCTGACCAATCGAACTGGAATTTGAATGACACGTACAGACAGCTCATGGGATATATATACTTTCTAACGGGTCACACCTGGCTGGCTTATCACCAAAACACATATCAAAATCAGGAAATAGCTAAAACATAGATACAGCCAGCAACACAATGTCGTTGTAGGGGTGGTGGATAGGCCTCCAACAGTTGTGTTGATCGGACGAGTTGGTTACACAACCACGATAAAAAAGGTGAAATACACGAACGTCATTGGCTCTTCTTGGGAGGACCATTTCAATTTATCGTTCAGAGAAAACGAGATCGTTCCTACGACGAAATATCTTGACGTCTTTTGAAAAATTAATCACGCAAAGTAGCTTTCACTTGACTTTGTTTTCTTCAGTATTTTAATTACAACGTCCGCCGATGACTGAACGAAGTTCTTATCCGATAAACTTTATCATTAAGTTTTTACACTTGCTAATTAATATTTATATATAAAAATAATTGTTATCTTTTGAATAATTAAGATACATACAAATGACACATTGCTATCAACATGCTCAGAACGGCTATTCTGAGATAGTTATTTGATGTGATTGATATGTATTGGTATGTGAAGTCCCCAAAAGTATTGACCCTATGTCTCATCTCGAAAGTATCCTTAGAGTAAGTTAGTCGTTAAAGTAAAATTGTTGTATGATAAGTTTATAACTTTCTAGGGGAATATAAACTTATACCCCTGCACGATTCGCTTGCCATCCCCGACGCTCGCTGCGCTCGATACACTTCGGCCCGGCCTCGACATGTGATTTTTGGCTACAAATAATAGTAGATTAACTATATAACACAAAATCACATTATTAAACTTAACTCATTCACATTACTTGCATTGCTACCTATTTATTAGTATAAATATTCTTTGTTTTTGTTTAACAACTGAAGGTAAAAGATTAATGCATCAATAGGATAATGTCAAACATACAAAATAAACAAGTTTCTTTGTTTCTAAAACAGCTGTTATTAATTTACTAAAATCAACCCAATGTTATTCTTATGGAAACAAATAAATTTTGAGGGGCTGTTTGTAGCCCTTAGGCTACGGCCACACTTGGCGACCTGGTCGCCGCGACATAGTCGTCGCGAAAAATGAAAAATATGGGTAACGTTAAATTAAATGAAGATGGCCACACCAAGCGACACGCGACCGCCAGCGACAGCAAAACGAACGCGTCCGTGAGCGTTTTTTAGTCGCGGCGACAGATACGCTCCCCATGTTATCGTACGGAACCGGCCACACTCGGCGACATGTCGCTCCTTCACACACCCAGTTTCTGCACTGTTTATGTTGTTCAGTTTTGTTTCGACAGTGGTCCTGCGCAGTTGGGAAATATGCCAACTAATACAGATATATTTATAAATGTAGCGTGCGTAGACCTCTATGGGATGTAGCCTTAAGGAATACAGCAACAGGGATGGGAAATTTAAGTCATGGGTTGAATTGGTTGCGGTAGTTGTCGAGAACTGAGAACAACTATCCAATGAGGAAAAAATAAACAAGGTAAGATTAAATTTGATGACTATACGGCTATACCTATATTTATAAGTTCATTTGTATTTGACTCATGCCAATGCTTACTCTAAATATAAAGGTAATAAAGAAAATTACGATTGATTGATTGATTCAAATTTGACTAATATCTAAAGTTAATGAAACTTACAATATCATTTCAGTATATGTAATTAACAGAAACTTTTAATTGTTTACATCAAAACATTTTATTCAATACATGAACATTAGTTAAACAAACAAACAACATAAACGCAATTTTGAGTAAACATTAATTACAATTTAATAAACGCAACATTTTTCTTAAACATCTATTTTCTCACATACTGTTATTTTTATTTTAAATCATGTTGTACTGGAATGATAAACATCCTGCTGGAGATGTAAAATAATCCGCAAAGGTATCCGCACGGATTGTTTTTTAAATAAAACATGATCCACTGGTACCAATGACCGCAATGTCTTCCAAAGGACAAGTTAGAGTATCCTCAAACTGGTAACCATCTCTAACCCGAACAAAATTATGTAAAACACAGGCAGCTAGTACAATTTGTTCCACATATAGTGGATCCAAAGCAATGGGTGTATGGAACACACTCCACTTGTTTGCAAGTATACCAAAGGCACATTCAACATAGCTACGACCCCTCGAGGGCCTATAATTGAACACTCTTTTTTTACGTTAAGATTTTTTCTAGCATAGGGTCTTAGGACATGTTTGATCATGGAAAAAGCTTCATCGGCAAGAATAACGTAGGGTAGGGAAACTGAATTCTCCAAAATAGGCAATGGTTTGTTGTCTGGTACATTAGCTCATCGCTGACTAACATGTGACTAAACATGAAACTGACCATGTTTTAAACGAGCTGCATTCAGGGGATGAACTCTAAATCTGCGTTTCCTCTTCTTTTTCAGAATAACTAGCAATAGGTCCTCCTCACTCATTGGAGCCATCCTGACAACTGAATTTGTCGTTGGTCGTTCAAGTGTGGCACCTTCCGCGACCAGGACGCGTATAAAAATAGTCGCGACGACCAGGTCGCCAAGTGTGGCCGTAGCCTTTTAGGAATGGAATTCCGAAAAATCCTTTCTTAGTGGATTCCTTCGGTAGTAAATCTAACTTCCTTTAAAATTTCGTGTAAATCCGTTTGGTTGTTTTTGACATTTCGTGATGAGTGAGTGAGTGAGTCAGTGGTATTTGGATTTTATATATATACTAGGGGACACCTTGGCACGCTTCGCGTGACAACCCGATTATAGCTGCGCTCGAAACACCTCGGCCTTCGGCCTCGGCATGTGATTTTTGCCTATAAATAAGTAGATTAACTGTATAACGTAAAATCACAATATTAAATTGATTTACAGTATCTCAACCACAGTACTTGCGTTGCTACATATTTAATAGTATAAATACCCAATGGTACTACTTAACCTATTTCAAACGTGTTCGTATAATTTGTTTTTGTTTTGCATCTGAAGATTAAACTCTTAATGCATCAATAGAATAATGTGAAATATACAAAATAAAAATGTTTATTTATTTAGAAAACAGCTGTTTTTAATTTACTAAAATCAATCCAATATTATTCTCATGGAAAAAATGAAATTTTTAGGGGTTATTTGTATCCCTTAGGAAAGGAATTTCGAAAAATCCTTTCTTATTGCGTCCCTTTGATTCTAAAGCTAACTTCCTCTAAAATTTTGTGTAAATCTGTTCAGTGGTTTTTGAGACCTCGTGATGAGTGAATGAGTGAGTCAGTGGTATTTGGCTTTTATATATTCAGAAGATAGATAAGTTTATAAGTTAGTTGTACGATAAGCGTTATTTACAAATATCAAGTATAAAGATGATAATAATAGGCCTTAACCCTTCAAATGGCAGACGTTCGTTTTTGTACTACACTCACGATTATCGTATTTCACGTCA
Source organism: Stictocephala bisonia (assembly GCA_035578905.1). NCBI lineage: Eukaryota > Metazoa > Arthropoda > Insecta > Hemiptera > Membracidae > Stictocephala > Stictocephala bisonia. The sequence continues at coordinate 758,973 of JAQJVL010000105.1, forward strand.
TATAGTATGTTTGGTCTAACGTAGTGAACCATAGGTATCTTTCTGATCAGCTCACTTTTATTTTGATCCTCTTTGTTTTGCAGACTGATTGTTGATTAATATACTTCATGCCAATGCTAATGTAATACGCTAATAACCTAATGCTGGTACGATTTTTGGTATTTGAAATCATAAAAATGAATGTTATAAAAAAAAAAAAAAAAAAACATTCAACTCTTTTTATTTCTAAAAGTAGACGAAATTTAGCAACTTTTGGCTATCTTAGAATATAGAATTTTTAATATTTTGTTTATTTCCTAGGTATGGTCCCCCCTTTTTCAAATGTTTTAGTTTTATTTTCTTAATATTTTACATATAACGAATATATTCAAACGATCTAAACTTTATGTCAATGTCACTCCTAAAGAAATGCTACAAGCATATCCTTAGGCCACTGACACTCTTAATAAACTTATCTTTTCAAACTGGAGTCTTTCCCTCGCTCCTTAAAACAGCTAAGGTAACACCTATATTTAAAAAGGGTGACCCCTGTTCAATCAATAACTATCGGCCGGTCTCGATTTTGCCAATTTTGAGCAAAATGTTTGAAAAACTTTTTTTAACTAGAATGCTAAATTTTTTAAATAAACACAACCAGCTCTCTGAGTACCAATTTGGATTCAGAAAGGGTAAATCGACTATAGATGCAGTGGTGAGTCTGGTCGATATGGTTGTGGAGGGATTAGAATGTCGGAAATCCACCCTCGGTGTTTTTCTCGACTTATCAAAAGCTTTTGACTGTGTTGACCATAAGATACTACTCAGCAAACTGGAATCTCATGGCATCAGAGGTGTGCCCTTGGAGTGGCTTGGATCATACCTCAGACAAAGAGCTCAATTAGTACAAATCGCAAATCAATCATCCGAAGTTATCAACCTGTGCTACGGTGTCTCTCAGGGATCAATTCTCAGTCCAGCCCTTTTTTTAGTTTATGTCAACGACATTGGAGCATCTCTGCGCCAGGGAAAAGTCGTGCAATATGCAGATGATACAACCCTGTGTTTTAGAGATAAAGCTCCTGAACTCGTGGAACAACAAACTTTTGTAGAATTGAATAAATGCATTCAATATTTCAAAAACATAAACTTGAAAACAAATTCTTCTAAATAAAATTTTATAAATTTTACCTAAGTCCTCAGAACCTAGAATGGGTCCCTAGCGTACTGTTGGAAGACACTATGCTGGAAGAGGTGTTCACGTCAAAATTCCTTGGATTACACATAGATCGAGGTTTGACATGGAATGCCCATATTGATGCGGTATGTGCCAAACTAACATCTGGTATCTATGTTCTGAGGACTTTAGCCAAATACTGCCCTATTCAGGTACTGAAGACGGCGTATTATGGTTTAATTTATCCCCACCTTGTCTATGGCATAGTGCTGTGGGGAGCTGGTGCAAGTAATCAGCTCTTGAGAGTGTTCAGATTACAAAAAAGAGCGATTCGGATAATCGAAAAAGTTGATTTCAGAGAATCATGCAAGCCAATCTTCAAAAAATTAAGAATCTTGCCTTTACCTTGCCTCTATATTCTAGAAACAACAACTTTTTTATTTCTAAGTGTGCTTTGATTCGTGGACGTGACATTCACGAATATGGCACCAGAGGCAGGGACGGCTATAGGACTGGGAAGCACAGAACAGTTACTTACGAGCATTTGCCCTCAGAGGCAGGTGTCCATCTTTTCAATAAACTACCAAATTGTATAAAAATCGCTCTAACGCTGAAGGCGTTTAAAACTCAATTAAAAGGCTTCCTAGCCTACCATGCTTTTTATAGTGTGGGTGAGTTTTTGGCGAATAACTTGGAGACCACACAGTGGGTAGGCTGACACCGGAACTGGAGGTGGGAAAATTGGATGTATAAATGTGCAGAAATGTTGTATGTTTGAGAGATTGTTTTGTAGTGTGGGTGAAACCAATTTTTTTAAACCAGACATAAAATATATTTTAAAATAAAATTGACTTTTGCAATACATGTTAAATGTCTACTGCAATAAAAACTGATTTGATTTGATGTATACATTTTTTTTCAAAGTTAAACATATGTTTATAGTATTCTGTGTTATTTCCTGATAAAAACGATGTATAAATTTATAGCATTTGAATATTTTATAGATACATTTTTCAAAATACGCTTGCGACAGTGAAAAATGGTTCGCCACTATAGAAATTTTAACCGCCACTTCTAGGGTTAAATTACTTGACTGTCTTCTATTGATATTAATTATGAAGTCATGTTCGTTTTGTAAACAAGTGTAACGTATGTGGTAACAACGATACATCCCATAAGCACCAAATAAATATTTCCCATAAATACCAAAAATATTTTTTAAATACATCACAAGATATTTGTACCATCAACAGGAATTCATCATCATAATGTAATTGGTTTTCACTATCCAATAAATGTCAAAGCGAATAGTAATTTACCTTTTACATTATGATATATTCGGCTTTAAATTGACCGTACATTTAAAATACTGATCAATGTTTTATATTTTATTCATGATATAGAAAGTTAGTCACAGAACAATTATTTATTATTTCAGATTTGGAAACTTCAATGATCACGTTGTTGGTACGGCTGCAGGTAGGTTGTCACATCTCAAGCACTAGTGTATGGATTTTCTTAGGAAATGAACGCAACTCTGCAGGTAGGTTGACACATCTCAAGCACTAGTACAAGGATCTTCTTAGAAAATGAACGCAACTTGCAGGTAGGTTGACACATCTCAAGCACTAGTGTAAAGATCTTCTTAGGAAATGAACGCAACTCTGCAGGTAGGTTGACACATCTCAAGCACTAGTGTAAGGATCTTCTTAGGAAATGAACGCAACTCTGCAGGTAGGTTGACATATCTCAAGCACTAGTGTAAGGATCTTCTTACGAAATGAACGCAACTCTGCAGGTAGGTTGTCACATCTCAAGCACTAGTGTATGGATTTTCTTAGGAAATGAACGCAACTCTGCAGGTAGGTTGACACATCTCAAGCACTAGTGCAAGGATCTTCTTAGAAAATGAACGCAACTCTGCAGGTAGGTTGACACATCTCAAGCACTAGTGTAAGGATCTTCTTACGAAATGAACGCAACTGTGCAGGTAGGTTGACACATCTCAAGCACTAGTGTAAAGATCTTCTTAGGAAATGAACGCAACTCTGCAGGTAGGTTGACACATCTCAAGCACTAGTGTAAGGATCTTCTTACGAAATGAACGCAACTCTGCAGGTAGGTTGACACATCTCAAGCACTAGTGTAAGGATCTTCTTACGAAATGAACGCAACTCTGCAGGTAGGTTGACACATATCAAGCACTAGTGTAAGGATCTTCTTAGGAAATAAACGCAACTCTGCAGGTAGGTTGACACATCTCAAGCACTAGTGTAAGGATCTTCTTAGGAAATGAACGCAACTCTGCAAGTAGGTTGACACATCTCAAGCACTAGTGTAATTATCTTCTTAGGAAATGAACGCAACTCTGCAGGTAGGTTGACACATCTCAAGCACTAGTGTAAGGATCTTCTTAGGTAATGAACGCAACTCTGCAAGTATGTTGATACATCTCAAGCACTAGTGTAAGGATCTTCTTAGGAAATGAACACAACTCTGCAGGTAGGTTGACACATCTCAAGCAATAGTGTAAGGATCTTCTTAGGAAATGAACGCAACTTGACTATCACTTTATGTGACTTAGGCAGCAACGGTCACAACTCGAGAACTCCTATTGCAGATGTGAAATACTATTTATGATAAAATGTCATTGAAAATAACTCTACTGACTCCCCCCCTCCGGAAAGTAAAATACGTCAACACACGGTGAAAATCCTGAAAAAAACAAACGAGTAAACCTGAATGAAGAGTGACGTCTTCCATAATGAGGGGCTATTTTAAGGGAAGTTTTAAAACAACAATTTTAAGGAAGTCCTCATACGAAGACATGTTCTTGGAAAACTTGGGAACTAGCTGACGGACCTATTACACGCGAGGACTTTCTCTTAGGTACACTGGTGGGAAATCAAGTAAACTTACTTACGGACATGCTACGAGGACTTGCTAGTGGGCAAGCTTGCTGACTTAATGATGGACCTAGTACACTTCAGGACTTGCTAGTGGGCAAGCTTGTAGACTTTATGGTGGACCTACTATACTTGAGGACTTGCTCGTGGGCAAGCTTGCAGACTTAATGATGGACCTACTACACTTGAGGACTTGCTAGTGGGCAAGCTTTTAGACTTGCTGACAGACATATTGCACGTATATATACATACGTTGCACGTAGATCATGCTCGTGGGCAAGCTTGTAGACTTAATGGTGGATCTACTACACTTGAGGATTTGCTCGTGGAAAAACTTGTGGACTTGCTGACAGACATATTGCACGTAGACCATGCTCGTGGGTAAGCTTGTAGACTTAATGGTGGAGCTACTACACTTGAGGATTTGCTCGTGGGAAAACTTGTGGACTTGCTGACAGACATATTGCACGTAGATCATGCTCGTGTGCAAGCTTGTAGACTTAATGGTGCAGCTACTACACTTGAGAATTTGCTCGTGGGAAAACTTGTGGACTTGCTGACAGACATATTGCACGTAAATCATGCTAGTGAGCAGGCTTGTAGACTTAATGGTGGACCTACTATACTTGAGGATTTGCTCATGGAAAACCTTATGGACTTGCTGACAGACATATTGCACGTAGATCATGCTCGTGGGCAAGCTTGTAGACTTAATGGTTGAGCTACTACACTTGAGGATTTGCTCGTGGGAAAACTTGTGGACTTGCTGACAGACATATTGCACGTAGATCATGCTCGTGGGCAAGCTTGTAGACTTAATGGTGGAGCTACTACACTTGAAGATTTGCTCGTGGGAAAACTTGTGGACTTGCTGACAGACATATTGCACGTAGATCATGCTCGTGGGCAAGCTTGTAGACTTAATGGTGGACCTACTACACTGAGGATTTGCTCGTGGGAAAACTTGTGGACTTGCTGACATACATATTGCACGTATATATACATACGTTGCACGTAAATCATGCTAGTGGGCAAGCTTGTAGACTTAATGGTTGAGCTACTACACTTGAGGATTTGCTCGTGGGAAAACTTGTGGACTTGCTGACAGACATATTGCACGTAGATCATGCTCGTGGGCAAGCTTGTAGACTTAATGGTGGAGCTACTACACTTGAAGATTTGCTCGTGGGAAAACTTGTGGACTTGCTGACAGACATATTGCACGTAGATCATGCTCGTGGGCAAGCTTGTAGACTTAATGGTGGACCTACTACACTGAGGATTTGCTCGTGGGAAAACTTGTGGACTTGCTGACATACATATTGCACGTATATATACATACGTTGCACGTAAATCATGCTAGTGGGCAAGCTTGTAGACTTAATGGTTGAGCTACTACACTTGAGGATTTGCTCGTGGGAAAACTTGTGGACTTGCTGACAGACATATTGCACGTAAATCATGCTAGTGGGCAAGCTTGTAGACTTAATGGTGGACCTACTACACTTGAGGATTTGCTCGTGGAAAACCTTGTGGACTTGCTGACAGACATATTGCACGTAGATCATGCTCGTGGGCAAGCTTGTAGACTTAATGGTGGAGCTACTACACTTGAGAATTTGCTCGTGGGAAAACTTGTGGACTTGCTGACAGACATATTGCACGTAGATCAATATGTCTACGTGATTGGGCAAGACCCAAACATCAAACCGATCCTATGTTCATGAGAATACCTACGTCAGTATGCAGAGACTTGTCGTGGCCTGATGTGAACATGATCATGAGCAAGTTTTGGCAGTGTTCACTTAGTCATGTAGTATCGACATTCACATGATAGTAATGATTTCAAGAACCAACTGTAGTATCACAGATTCATTGTACATTTTGGTTGGTTTTACTTGTTTTGTTCATTGATAAAACTGTGTAATAATTTTATTTATATTATTTGAAAAAAGGATGTTGTTTCAATATGCTAATATATCTATTGCCATCCCCAACGCAAAGAACAGAAAATCATGCCATATGAGCAATACATCTTGATATTTCAGATTAGGATTTTTGGTATACCCATATATTGGCTAATCACCAATTAGAAACGAACATTTGCTTGGTTAGATTTGGAAATTTAATATATTTCCCTTAATGATATAAGGAAGCCAGATAATGATGGAGCTAATGGGACTAATGACAATGATTAATGACTAAAGACTTGGTTATAACTTTCTTTCTGTGAAATGCCGCGAGGACATCAAAAAGAAATCAACACCATGTGCTCATCTGTTTCCTGTTGTTTGGTACTGGATGAGGCTGTTTCATTATACATAAGGCTATAAAGGATTTTAGAAAGTAATTAGTTAAAGTAGCTAAGGAGAGTCAACGTGGAGGACGAAGGAAGCCTGACTGAAGGGGCTTCACTCTCTACCTCTATAGCGGAACTTCAGATTGCTGATAATTATGCCATGTCCAAAAATTCAGATGGATTAGTTTTGTTTCTTGAAAGGATTTATCGTATCCACTCAAAGGGCCGCAATAGGCTCTTCGCAGTTTTAGATTGTCTAGAGTTCTGACCACTCCAAAGTATTGTGGGAGAGGTTGGGGGTCCTTGTCAGCTCGAAGCACAACTTCTAAAATGCAGTTTCCTTCTATATAGTTCCTTATATAGTTTATGCGCTCCCAAGTCTCGCCGTAGTGTAGGCCCACCCTTAAATCATTTATATTTTAAAATATAATCTTCATGAACAATAATATCTGCGATCGGCGTCTTATATACGAACATATTAATAATATCTATGATCGGCGTCTTATATACGAAAACATTAATAATATCTACGATCGGCGTCTTATATACGAAAACATTAATAATCTCTACGATCGGCGTCTTATATACGAAAACATTAATAATCTCTACGATCGGCGTCTTATATACGAAAACATTAATAATATCTACGAACGGCGTCTTATATACGAAAACATTAATAATATCTACGATCGCCGTCTTATATACGAAAACATTAATAATCTCTACGATCGGCGTCTTATATACGAAAACATTAATAATATCTACGATCGGCGTCTTATATACGAAAACATTAATAATATCTACGATCGGCGTCTTATATACGAAAACATTAATAATATCTACGATCGGCGTCTTGTATACGAAAACATTAATAATCTCTACAATCAGCGTCTTATATACGAAAACATTAATAATATCTACGATCACCGTCTTATATACGAAAAAATTAATAATATTTACGATCGGCGTCTTATATACGAAAACATTAATAATATCTACGATCGGCGTCTTATATACGAAAACATTAATAATCATGGTTACTACTTTAATTATGTCTTATGATTTTTTTACTTCATACAGTTTTATCAATATTATGGCTTGGAAGCTCAGTAGCTAAGGATTTAGGCTACGAAATCCAATGTCCAAAGTTAGAGTTCCACCTGAGCTGAAGGACGATACTTTATGTTGAATGAAGTTTACGAAAAAACGTACAACTCACAATCTGACGAGTGTAGTTTTAAATATACTTGATATTTATATACATGTGATAAATAAAAAGATTATACATTTATAATATCCCATTAAATATATGAAATACATTTCCCTGAAAGATTTTGGGGTTATCTGAAAAAGATCAATCTTTATACAATAGCTCCATTTTTCTAGGCTTGACGTTAAGCAAGAGTATATTTTAAGCAAGAGACAAAAATAAAACTTTTATATACTAGAAGAAATAATTGGATAGTATTAGTTTCAGTTTCGATCAGTAACACTAGCAGTAACAGTAACAGAAGCAGGGCATATTGAAAACTTATACAACATCGAAACAGTGAATTATATACCTTTACACAATATAGGCCTAAAACTGATTTAAGTAAATAAGCTCAATAAATAGTCCCTAATAAAGAACGTATTTCATTATTACAAGGAAATGGAAATAATCTTATTGTTAAGTAGTCAGCTAAATTCATATTCAAAAGAAACTTGGAGTAAATAAATAACTAAACACCTCTTGCAATTATTTGTAGTCACCTTTAATTCATTATTTTTTAATATGACTTGAAAAATATATAAAAGAATAAAAAAATGCTGTCAACCATCCGGCCAAGTAACTAAGGCAGTACATTTGAATGGGTGTCAACAATGAGGAACAGAGTATTGTTCCTTGAACAATGCACCAGTGGCGAGATCGCGGTCGAAACTAGCTGGAGTTGTGGGTTGAGCTCAGATGGGAACTTTACACTAACACTGAGATGAGTTTGAAATACACAAACCCTCTGACTGTCTATGGAGAAAACTTATTGTAGCAAAAAAATGAAGCCTATTTTATTTTTGCATTTTTGCATTTTATTAAGTTTGCATTTTGTAAATGTGATTTGACTATCTAAATTAGTAGTGGTAAGATACTGTTACTTAATTAAGTTCACCCAAATAAATATGGATTTAACAACCCTACTTAAACATACTTTTAACAATTACTTAAGGAAAATGATACTGCTTTATTTTTATTGATTCCATCATTATAAACATAAAATGGCGGTTAATAAATGGGTGCTAATCACCAGTGCACCAATGCTATCACGTATATACAAAACGTGTGCTTATGACTAGTTTTATCGTTTATACAATAATCTAAAGTGGACATAAAATAGAATAAACATAGCAGAATTTACCATTTAAAAGTAAATCTGGCATCCAATACTATCGTGTACATAAGTGTGTGCTGAACACTAGAGGACTAATGATATCAAGTATTTAGTAAACACGTGCTTGTCACTAGTAGCCCAATGTACCATCATGTATATACTGAACATGTGCTTATCACTAGTAGCCTAATGTAGCATCACGTATATACTAAACATGTGCTTGCGACTAGTAGTCTAATGTAGCATCACATATATACTAAACACGTGCTTGTCACTAGTAGCCTAATGTACCATCATATATATACTGAACACGTGCTTATCACTAGTAGCCTAATGTAGCATCACGTATATACTAAACACGTGCTTGTCACTAGTAGCCTAATGTACCATCATGTATATACTGAACACGTGCTTATCACTAGTAGTCTAATGTAGCATCACGTATATACTAAACATGTGCTTGCGACTAGTAGTCTAATGTAGCATCACGTATATACTAAACATGTGCTTGTCACTACTACTCTAATGTACCATCACGTATATACTAAACATGTGCTAGCCACTAGTAGCCTAATGTACCATCACGTATATACTAAACACGTGCTTGTCACAAGTAGCCTAATGTACCATCACGTATATACTAAACACGTGCTTATCACTAGTAGCCTAATGTAGCATCACGTATATACTAAACACGTGCTTGTCACAAGTAGCCTAATGTACCATCACGTATATACTAAACACGTGCTTGTCACTAGTAGCCTAATGTACCATCACGTATATACTAAACACGTGCTTGTCACTAGTAGCCTAATGTACCATCACGTATATACTAAACACGTGCTTGTCACTAGTAGCCTAATGTAGCATCACGTATATACTAAACACGTGCTTGTCACTAGTAGCCTAATGTGCCATCATGTATATACTGAACATGTGCTTATCCCTAGTAGTCTAATGTAGCATCACGTATATACTAAACATGTGCTTGCGACTAGTAGTCTAATGTAGCATCACGTATATACTAAACATGTGCTTGTCACTACTACTCTAATGTACCATCACGTATATACTAAACATGTGCTAGCCACTAGTAGCCTAATGTACCATCACGTATATACTAAACACGTGCTTGTCACAAGTAGCCTAATGTACCATCACGTATATACTAAACATGTGCTTGTCATTAGTAACCTTATGTACAATCACGTATATACTAAACGTGTGCTTATGACTAATTCTATCGTGTATACACTAATCTAAAGTGACTTAATATTGAAAAAACATAGCAGAATTTACCTCTAAAACCGTAATCTGGTATTTTATCATGTACATACTAAGTGTGTGCTGAACACTAGAGAACTAATGATATCACGTAATTATTAAACTTATGCTTGTCACTAGTAGCCTAATGTACCATCACCTATATACTAAACATGTGCTTGCGACTAGTAGTCTAATGTAGCATCACGTATATACTAAACATGTACTTGTCACTAGTAGCCTAATGTACCATCACGTATATACTAAACACGTGCTTGTCACAAGTAGCCTAATGTACCATCACGTATATACTAAACATGTGCTTGTCATTAGTAACCTTATGTACAATCACGTATATACTAAACGTGTGCTTATGACTAATTCTATCGTGTATACACTAATCTAAAGTGACTTAATATTGAAAAAACATAGCAGAATTTACCTCTAAAACCGTAATCTGGTATTTTATCATGTACATACTAAGTGTGTGCTGAACACTAGAGAACTAATGATATCACGTAATTATTAAACTTATGCTTGTCACTAGTAGCCTAATGTACCATCACCTATATACTAAACATGTGCTTGCGACTAGTAGCCTAATATAGCATCACGTATATACTAAACACGTGCTTGTCACTAGTAGCCTAATGTACCATCACGTATATACTAAACATGTGCTTGTCACTAGTAGCCTAATGTACCATCACGTATATACTAAACACGTGCTTGTCACTACTACTCTAATGTACCATCACGTATATACTAAACATGTGCTAGCCACTAGTAGCCTAATGCAGCATCACGTATATACTAAACATGTGCTTGTCACTAGTAGCCTAATGTACCATCACGTATATACTAAACTTATGCTTGTCACTAGTAGCCTAATGTACCATCACGTATATACTAAACATGTGCTTGTCACTAGTAGCCTAATGTACCATCACGTATATACTAAACATGTGCTTGTCACTAGTAGCCTAATGTACAATCACGTATATACTAAAAATGTGCTTGTCACTAGTAGCCTAATGTACCATCACGTATATACTAAACACGTGCTTGTCACTACTACTCTAATGTACCATCACGTATATACTAAACACGTGCTTGTCACTACTACTCTAATGTACCATCACGTATATACTAAACATGTGCTAGCCACTAGTAGCCTAATGCAGCATCACGTATATACTAAACATGTGCTTGTCACTAGTAGCCTAATGTACCATCACGTATATACTAAACTTATGCTTGTCACTAGTAGCCTAATGTACCATCACGTATATACTAAACATGTGCTTGTCACTAGTAGCCTAATGTACCATCACGTATATACTAAACATGTGCTTGTCACTAGTAGCCTAATGTACCATCACGTATATACTAAACACGTGCTTGTCACTACTACTCTAATGTACCATCACGTATATACTAAACACGTGCTTGTCACTACTACTCTAATGTACCATCACGTATATACTAAACATGTGCTTGTCACTAGTAGCCTAATGTACCATCACGTATATACTAAACACGTGCTTGTCACTACTACTCTAATGTACCATCACGTATATACTAAACATGTGCTTGTCACTAGTAGCCTAATGTACCATCATGTATATACTGAACATGTGCTTATCACTAGTAGCCTAATGTAGCATCACGTATATACTAAACATGTGCTTGTCACTAGTAGTCTAATGTAGCATCACGTATATACTAAACATGTGCTTGACACTAGTAGCCTAATGTACCATCACGTATATACTAAACATGTGCTTGTCACTAGTAGCCTAATGTAGCATCACGTATATACTAAACATGTGCTTGTCACTAGTAGCCTAATGTAGCATCACGTATATACTAAACATGTACTTGACACTAGTAGCCTGATGTACCATCACGTATATACTAAACATGTGCTTGTCACTAGTAGCCTAATGTACCATCACGTATATACTAAACATGTGCTTGCCACTAGTAGCCTAATGTAGCATCACGTGTATACTAAACATGTGCTTGTCACTAGTAGCCTAATGTACCATCACGTATATACTAAACATGTGCTTGTCACTAGTAGCCTAATGTACCATCACGTATATACTAAACATGTGCTTGTCACTAGTAGCCTAATGTACCATCACGTATATACTAAACATGTGCTTGCCACTAGTAGCCTAATGTAGCATCACGTATATACTAAACACGTGCTTGTCACTAGTAGCCTAATTTACCATCACATATATACTAAACGTGTGCTTATGACTAATTCTATCGTGTATACACTAATCTAAAGTGACTTAATATTGAAAAAACATAGCAGAATTTATCTCTAAAACCGGAATCTGGTATTTTATCATGTACATACTAAGTGTGTGCTGAACACTAGAGAAATAATGATTTCACGTAATTATTAAACTTGTGCTTGTCACTAGTAGCCTAATGTACCATCACTTATATACAAAATGTGTGCTTATCAGTAATGTACGAATGATATCATGTATATACTAAGCAGGTCACTGTCACTAGTAGCCTAGTTTATCATCGCGTCACTAGTGGCCTAATGTAGGCCTACCATCATGTGCATACTAAACGTGCGCTTGTCACTGTGAACTTATGCTGTTAAGCACACACTAAATAGGTTCTTGTCACTAGTAGTCTAATTCTGCCGTGTATATCTAGTCTAGAGTGAAATATACAGAACAATCTTAGCAAAATTTACCTGAAAATACGGGTATCTGAAAACCCAATTAAATCGTGTATATTATAAGTGTGTGCTTATCACTAGTGGACTAGTGATATCACGTACATACGAGTCTATAGTGATATAGCGTACTACAGAACGACCATAACAAAATATATCTTTAAAAATGGGAATCCGACAATCCGATAAATCTGCAACCTGAGTAAGGAGTCTGTAAAGCTTTGAGTGGGCTGCCAGTAATCCTCCATCACATGAAAAGCTGAACAAATGTGCAGTTAATTGGATCCCTTTAGATTATGGCGGATCACTATTTGTATTGACATTTTTGATGCAAGGTCACATTAGTAAGGAATTTAAGAAACTGAAAAAATTAAGGAAAATTAATAAAAACAACATTTAAATTTCATATTTCAACATTTTTAGAAAAATAAAAAAAAAAATAAACACGTTACAAAAAGTTTTCAATTTCCTATGTCCTAGGATGTATTCAGTATTCTTAGAAATATTTGTTACTTTTAAACTTCCTAAAAAAGAGAGAAAAAACTACAGTAGTTGTTGTTGTTAACACAGTGTTCATGTAGGCCTAAATTTGTCAAATTCTACACATATCTGAGTGTCTAATATTGATTTGCGAATGCAAAATTGTTGTAAGTGCTGAGAATAGGAGTTAAAACATAATAGATCATAAAAATAAATAAGAATAATATGTTAAATATAGAAACGATAGGGTTGGACACCTAAGGATAATTATAAAGATCGAAAAAAAACTCTCGTTTTTCCGTTAACTAAAGAATGAGCGTGTACTTGCCATTACAACAGAAAGACAGACAATATTAGGACAGAATTGATTCTGTGGTGCACTAAACGTGGAAATATACGTTAAATAAAAACTCAAAATTGACTTGGATACACGATACAACTTTGCTCTAAATACTTCTAAGTGGGACTCGAGTCTCTCCAAGCCACTCTCACTTCCAATAGAAACAAGCAGGGAGTATTGTATATCAAATAATTTTCAAGAAAAGCAGCTTTGTGACCTCGTATTTTGAAGTTGTTACTTTGACACAGATGGTAATCCAAAGCTTGTAATCCAAGATTTAAATTGATTCTGTCTAAGTGAAAATCGTTCGTGAAAGCAGTACTTTATTTTATGAAGAGTTTAGGTAAAAATGTCTTATTTTCTTTATATAGATAAAAAAATAAAGCTACAACATTTTTCTGATAGTTTTGCACATACAACATCAAGCGATATACAATATTTATATAATGGTCAAAATGTCATAAAATATTGGTTAGCAGTGATGAGTAACTTATGCGTGATCGTAAGTGAGAGGGGAGTCATAAAATATTTTGTATTGTAGGTTGAATGCGAGGGCTGTTAACTGGAGTTTTGGTTGATGTAGAAATTACAAGTATCTTGTTTTAATATAAAACATTTAATTATTAGTACAACACTTCTACTTTAGAAAAATAAAATTAGGATAAAAATGCGATAAAATGGTATATAAAACTCACAGTTTTATTTGGTGTATTGTGTTAATTAATTAATGTTTCAGATAAAAAAAGAAGATTTAGGAAGACCAAATGAGTATTAGGAAGACGACAAAGAGGGACGAAAGAAGTTAACTGCTCAGATTTGTTGATAAACAGCTTATACTCGTATATGAAGCTCAGAGAAGTTTGTTAATCCAGTTGACTTGATGGCCACAGGTTGTTTACAATACTTTAACAAAATGCTCATTACCTGTTGGAGAGGGTAGCTCATGTTTCGATATGTATTGCAACGTGAACTCATGCAGTACATTTGACAACTATGTACAGTTGTTAGTGTTGTATAGTTTTCAAATGTACAATATATGGTAGGCTATTTGGTCATGTTGCAATAAGCAGTTAAAAAGTAGTTTAACAAGGAACTTATGGCGAAAGCATGTTTAAAATACATCTACAGGTTTGAGTTTCGTTTGCTTCTTACTCGATATAATTACGTAATCTGATTTTACTATCAAGCTAAGGGCCTATTAATTTTAAACATTTAAGTTTACATAATTTTAATAGGCTCTAATTAAAATTCCAATATGGCAATTACTTCGTTATATTTTATTGTTTTATTTATTGGCTGACTAACAACCAATCTGCAACTTACTTTAGATGCAAATCTCTACTTTATTACCAGGCTATTCAAATTGAGGACTGATGAACAATTTCCATATTTAATTTACATTAACTTTGTGACACTAAACGCTTCGTTTATTGCCAAAACAAGATACGATCAAATAAACCTTAAATACTTAGCGTTTTCTCCAATCATTAACAACTTTGTTAATTTATTTAGTTGCTATTACTTCTATAACGCTGTTCTATACAAGAAACTAATTACGATTATTTTTATTTTTAATTTTTCTAAAATTAATTAAGTTAAATTTTGATTAGCTATGAATTGTTGATAGCCTTTTCAAAAGAAATAATTTAACAGTAATTAAATTATTTATTATTGTCTTGATTAACAGTGTACAATGTATATTTGTAATTTTTAAGCGTTTTTCATAGTCATTACGATCAATCATAATTAATATTTGTAACCCATTGAAATATATTCTCTATTAAGTTTTGAACTTCAAAGGGTCGCAACGTCTAACATCCGATAGAATTTCCATTGATCGTGGAATTATGTAAATTAAATTTATATTTGTTAACTACCAATTTTACATAACACTACTTTCTGATATTTTACTAATACTTCCTACTATACTTCTTTTCTCTATAGAGAAATAATAGAGCTATCAATTTTAAAAGGCTTCTGTTGCAATAAAAGACGATTCTAATGTGATCAAACCAATGAGATTAAAAGATAGTTCTTAAAGCTACCTTTGATTATATATAGTTTGGCGTAAAATAAACGTAAAAATTGAAGGAATAGGTTACACCCAAGTAGGTGTAAATTAAAACTTGATCAACTTTCAGTTACCTGCTAAGCAAGGAATAGTTAAGAAATTCCAAACTACTTTCCTAGTTTAAGCGTAGAAAGTGGCTTTAGTACAACTAATGAATATTGAAAATTTAAAAATTAATTTCACAAACGTACACACTCATTATAAGAGTTGCATTTCATCAAAACATTCTTCCAAACAAATAGGAATGCTACTAAAATACAAATTAACCGAAGCAATAATGAGTTGAAAAAGACTCCCATTTTGTCACTCTCAACAATGTAAGCCAAGCAAGACAGTAAAGTTGAAACTTTCTATTTGCACAAGAAAGGGTGACCCCGGTAAAGAGCATTTATTACTATCGTAACATACCTAGTAGCATTAACAAAGTTCTCTGAGCTTAATTCGGTCTCCTCTTAATTAAGCTGCTTATCAACAAAACCAAGAAAGTACTTCTCTCGTCTTTCAAATCATCATCGAGACTTCAAAACTCTTATTAAATTTGAAATTTAAAATAAAATAGTACTGAACACAATATCCCAAATAAACTGAATATTTGATTATTTCGTCAATATTTTTGTTACATGTTTAACACCGCATGTTTACATGCTGATAGCTATCCACGTAATAACTATCAAGTGCATTCTGTCTGATCAACGACATGTTTACATCCTGATAGCTAGCCATTTAATGACATGATTCAATCTGTTACTACATTCAGGTAGTTAGAGTTGATGTAAGGTATAACTATCCACGTAATAACTATCAAGTGCATTCTGTCTGATCAATGACATGTTTACATCCTGATAGCTAGCCATTTAATGACATGATTCAATCTGTTACTACATTCAGGTAGTTAGAGTTGATGTAAGGTATAACTATCCACGTAATAACTATCAAGTGCATTCTGTCTGATCAATGACATGTTTACATCCTGATAGCTAGCCATTTAATGACATGATTCAATCTGTTACTACATTCAGGTAGTTAGAGTTGATGTAAGGTATAACTATCCACGTAATAACTATCAAGTGCATTCTGTCTGATCAATGACATGTTTACATCCTGATAGCTAGCCATTTAATGACATGATTCAATCTGTTACTACATTCAGGTAGTTAGAGTTGATGTAAGGTATAACTATCCACGTAATAACTATCAAGTGCATTCTGTCTGATCAATGACATGTTTACATCCTGATAGCTAGCCATTTAATGGCATGATTCAAACTGTTACTACATTCAGGTAGTTAGAGTTGATGTAAGGTATAACTATCCACGTAATAACTATCAAGTGCATTCTGTCTGATCAACGACATGTTTACATCCTGATAGCTAGCCATTTAATGACATGATTCAATCTGTTACTACATTCAGGTAGTTAGAGTTGATGTAAGGTATAACTATCCACGTAATAACTATCAAGTGCAATCTGTCTGATCAACGACATGTTTACATCCTGATAGCTAGCCATTTAATGACATGATTCAATCTGTTACTACATTCAGGTAGTTAGAGTTGATGTAAGGTATAACTATCCACGTAATAACTATCAAGTGCATTCTGTCTGATCAACGACATGTTTATATCCTGATAGCTAGCCATTTAATGACATGATTCAATCTGTTACTACATTCAGGTAGTTAGAGTTGATGTAAGGTATAACTATCCACGTAATAACTATCAAGTGCAATCTGTCTGATCAACGACATGTTTACATCCTGATAGCTAGCCATTTAATGACATGATTCAATCTGTTACTACATTCAGGTAGTTAGAGTTGATGTAAGGTATAACTATCCACGTAATAACTATCAAGTGCATTCTGTCTGATCAACGACATGTTTACATCCTGATAGCTAGCCATTTAATGACATGATTCAATCTGTTACTACATTCAGGTAGTTAGAGTTGATGTAAGGTATAACTATCCACGTAATAACTATCAAGTGCAATCTGTCTGATCAACGACATGTTTACATCCTGATAGCTAGCCATTTAATGACATGATTCAATCTGTTACTACATTCAGGTAGTTAGAGTTGATGTAAGGTATAACTATCCACGTAATAACTATCAAGTGCATTCTGTCTGATCAACGACATGTTTACATGCTGATAGCTAGCCATTTAATGGCATGATTCAAACTGTTACTACATTCAGGTAGTTAGAGTTGATGTAAGTTATAACTATCCACGTAATAACTATCAAGTGCATTCTGTCTGATCAACGACATGTTTACATGCTGATAGCTAGCCATTTAATGGCATGATTCAAACTGTTACTACATTCAGGTAGTTAGAGTTGATGTAAGGTATAACTATCCACGTAATAACTATCAAGTGCATTCTGTCTGATCAACGACATGTTTACATCCTGATAGCTAGCCATTTAATGGCATGATTCAAGCTGCCACTACATTCAGATAGATAGAGTTGATGTGAGGTGTTAAATATTCACTTAGTAGTATGCTGCGTGCTTCTGTGACTCAACTCGGCAAGTGATGAGCTTTAAGCTTCCATTTTATTATAACAAATTATTAATGTTTGTGTTGGGGCAACGGAGTTGTTTTGATATTTTGAAATTAGAAAATAGCCAATTCTAGCTTTCTTCCACTTACGATGCCAGCCTGCTAGGACCACTTTCACTCTTATACTAGTTCGTATATTTTAGCAATTTCTAATCTATTTTTGATATAAAAGGGTTTTTATTGAGAGCGTTAGATAACAAAGTGAACCGGTTTTAATTTACATTATGAAAACATTTATAAAAAAGAAACTTAGAATTGGCTATGGTGATTTTTTTCTATGGTTAATTTTACTTTCTGAAATATACATGTGATTTTTTTGAAAAATAATAAACAACTTTCTTTTAAATCTACAAGCTAAAAATTACTGTAAAAATGACATGTGCTTTATTAAACATAAATTTAAAGTTTGTAGGTAACGTTATCTTTATGATAAGTCACGCACAGTCTCATGGTGCAGTATGTGAGCACAGTTACACAATAATTATACAGCTTGGTAAACTTTAGAGGTTTGTAAGTACAAACTGGGATATTTAAAAATAGTTTTACAATCCTACAAGTATTTGAGGGTTTTCAACAAACACAATTTATCAGTTTTAGAAAAATATTGTCAAGCTGTTTGTATATTGATACATAACACAGCACAACAAAATCTAATGTTCAGACACGTATATTGTATATTGATTTATATTGATAAACCACATTTGGACCTTGGATAACATTGGAACATTTCAGATAGTTAGAAAACCAAACATTATCTTATACATACAGTATAATATTAACTATAAAACGAAGATAAACGCTCTTATTACAAATATTATTTTTATAAATTTGTTTTTTTATGTAAACATGATTTTTAAACATAGAATGTTCATTTAAATTATTTAACTCAACTAGATTAAATTTAAAGTGAAACTATTTACGAAACAAAACTTACTATATCAGAGGAGAATATTTTAAAAATATAGTCTTATAAAAAACTAATTAAAATATTTCAATGTCAAAACCATCTTCAGCTTCAAAATCAGAAGATGTCAGTGAGTTCGAGTTTAAGCAACTTTTGAATATACTAATTAGGATACAGCAATACAAAACAATACATATTTTGAATTGAAATTATGCGTGTCAGGTTTGTTATGTTTTAGATATACCAAAAGTGATTTTCATACTCAAGGGTTTATATAATATATGTGATTTGCTATATAAAATGCTTGTTTAAAAAGTATTTGAGCCGTTCATTTGAAACAAAATCGTTAAACACGTGAAATTGTTAAACTTACGTAACCTTTAGCAATTGCGTATAAAAAAAACATTTTAAGTATAAATGTAATTACTTTACATTTATTTAAAAACTGTTAGCCTTAATACATCGGTATTCATCCAAGATGCTGATTCTATATCTGAGGGAGCAGATAATGATTAGTAACTGTTGCTAAATGGAATCTAAATATTGAAGCGTTGTTTTGATTTTCAACTTGGTTCACTATGTTTATATATAATACAGCACAACAAAATCTAGTGTTCAGGCACGGATGTAATTATACAAAGAAATATGTGCTTTAAAATAAGTTTGCCAGAGCATTTTATTTATTTTTGAAGATGTTCCACGTAAATAGACGTGTGTTTTTGTTTCTACACAAATGAGTTTTGACGGACATTGTTGGTTTTTGCAATAACCTCGAGATCCTTCTAACCATGGTCTAAGTTTAATACAACCTAATACCTTCCTGCCTTCCTACCTTTTTGCCTTCCTGCCTTCCTAAGAGCACTCTAAACAAAGAATCTCATCAGGATGATGCCAATGAACACTATTCATTGATGCCACTCAACCACGACTGTGGGATAACTTAACCCACATCTGTTCCCCAGTTACTTGTATATCCAAAACATCAAAGCATATATTGATTTAACTTCTGAGATTTCTTTTGTTGGGATTGACTCTTTCCAGTTTTGTTCTGAAAACCTTATGTAGTTGAATTTGAAATTAATAAACAGCTTGAATTTATACGTTTTTATTATGTTCTCGTTGTTATTTAGTCTGCTTACTTCAACTACGTATTTTATTACGATTCAAACATTTTAAATTCTGGAGGAAGTTCGTTAGATCTTATCCTCATAGTTTATTTTTACTAAGTAGCTTTGTTATAATACGTCAAATTACAACTATCAAACACTCAAGCACTTTATTATAAGTTGAACCAATTTAATTACGTGGTGAACGTCTAGGCACCCGGTCATAAGTTGAACTACTGAGAACTACGTGCTAGTTGAAACTATGAAATTGTGTCAAGAGCACACTCATTTGAGTTAATATGTGCTAGACCTAATATGGATCATATTACCTATACATACATGTAGGAGGACACATAGTTACCTTATCGTAAGTTGAGATCGTTGTATCAATGTGCTAAGTCATCACTTTAGTTGAATTACTCACATATGTTAATCATATTCTGAATTGGAATACTTACATTTAGGCACAGAGAAGTCAGAGTTACCTCTTTACACAAGACTGCTTACGTTTGCTAGGGAACATGTTACTATATTATGCTTTGAATAACTTTTATATATATGATAAAAAAAGTTGGTAACACTAGTAATTACACACATCCTCATTTGCACAACTTATACTATATTCAAAAACCTACAATTCACTATAGAGGCTTTCTTATAAGCAAATAATCAAAGTGAAACTGTATATACTGACAACACACGGCACATGTTAACACAGCATCCCTATACAGAGCGTAAACTCACCACCCTGTGTTTGTAACTTAGAGGCAATCACCTCTACTAACCAAAGATACTGAAACAACTCTCTAAAAAAAAAAAAAAAAAAAAAAACACACACAAAACTAATATAGTAAATTATCTAGTTACATGATACAATCTCGCTCATAAAACTGAGAGGCATGTCCCGGTGTCCAAATCCATAAAAAGATTTTGATTTGAAACCTTCAAAAGATATGAACAAAATTTTCTTCGTAAACGAGATAGTGGTCTTTAGATATCGAGACCAGAAGCATAACGTATTCTTATTTACTTTTTGGGTTACAAACTAAAAAAGTTGATCAAATTACATAAATATTCATAAGTTTCACAACCAGGAAACAAGTTGTTTTGAATTTTTGCTACTAATTAATTTTACATCTATCTTATTATCTCTGAAATGGGCTTACTTTTGAAAAAAAAGGTAATACCGATTGTAATTTTTAGCGTGCAAGCGTTAATGTAACTTAATAAAGTTGATGAACGTGAAATTGTCGAATCTTTTATGTTAGGAACCAAATGTTCTACAAATTTAGCATTATTTTTCTATACCTCAAAAATTATTATTCCAGAAAGTGGGTGGTTCGCTTATAAAAAGGTTAGTCTGAAAAAAAAACCTCACGTTTTGGAATGTACAAAAAAGCCTTGGATCACATTCTAAGTACAATGTAATTGGAATATTTGTTGATTAAGCTTGTATTTTTTATATAGGCCTATCTCAAAACGTTATCACAATAATGGGGGATCTTTTTATTTGTAAGTATACCACTTTGAAGTCGATTTGTTAGGTATTCAAAGATAAAAATATACAATATTTAAGAAGTTTATTTGTTACCTAATGAACAAAGCCAATACACAGGAATATTGGGCAGAATTATTTTAAATACATAATTTCCATCATGCTGCCGTTGCCACAAGTAAGACTCTGCAATCCCGCATTGTACTTTACATAGTTTGGGTGTCTTCACTACTGTTAAACAAAAATATATATTTATGATTTACCGTACAATGTTTTTAACCTAACCTGTAGATATCATTATAATCTCGTCATTGGTGTGGTATAACAGAAAATATCCAAAATGGGTCTAGTAGTAAAAAAAGGGAATGCCGACCAAACTGGATGACACAGCAGTCGTTTTTTTGATAGCTTGAAAATGGTTGCTAGAATTTTTAATCCGCTCAAAGAATTAAGTGTTCTATGGTCACTTCACGTATTAGCACAAAGAAAGAAAATAATAAACACACACAAAAACCCGGATTGTGTAGTTCAAACAGGACCTTCAAAACGTTAAGTCAATAAAGACGGTATACTTACAATGTAAAATATTTACAGAAACTGTGACCTGTGACTAAAAAAAAAAAAAAAAAATTAGTGCAATCCAAATCACGTAATTGTATTACTAACAATTAATTTAACTACGTCACACACAAGTTGGAAAATCAGGAAAATGAACAACAACTAGATAACCTAATACTCTCCTCCGAAAGACAAAGTTGATCCCTATTTCGGTGCAATTTCACGTACACCAAGTTTTAAGTATTCCGGACGGGTCCCGTTTACAGACTTACTTTATTATTCATATGTTGCGTAATGCCTTTCCCCACTTTGTGTGGAGAAAGTCAAAGTGCCATGGGTTGGCCTTTTATCTGATAGTAATGCAAATGACCCAAGTGTGCTTTACAGAATTCTCAATTCCATGCCGAGCATATACAATCTATACTTTCAATGTAGAAACCACTCTGGTTCTTTCTGCATTAATACATGGTATAAATAATAATTTTTTTCTGTTTCTAAAAATGATTATCAGATTTTACATATAACTAACTGCCAAATTTTAAATAATTGAATCATATTGTTGGCCCTGTTATGTAATTAAGAAATTATATTCATTGAATAGTAAATCCAATTATATCTGTAAACGGATTAGTTGTAAACACTGGAGAGGTTACTGACAAGGAGACTTTATATCCGAGACTATCACCTCAAGGCAACAGCACCATAAATAACTTAGTTAGATAAACATTTACATGAACAAACACTTACATATGTATAATGTTGAAACTACATACAATAATTGTTTAGTCACTCTCTGTTATTAATCCCTTCTTCTCTTCAATAGACTTTACGTATTATTGAGTCGTAAGAGAGACGTCAACTTCAACATTCTAAAGGACGTACAAGAAATAAAAACACTTAAGGACTCATGCATAAACCAAGTTAAAAATCAGGAAAAGATCAAGTTTGATACACGATAAAATATACGAAATAAAAGAACATTGGAATTTGCACGCTTAAAAACGTGTGAGGAGAATACCTGAAAGAAATGTAGTAATCAGGAAGATTTTTCTGTCAAAAGATGTTGGACAAACTTGAACAGAATTTAGTAAGACGCAACATGTTTTGGAGCAATATTAACTTTGAATTTGAGCCTGGTGTTCACGATGCCGCACTATTATTGACCAAGTTTTGTTAGTAAATTTATATTTTATTTTATGCCTAGAACTGACTTTAAATTATTTTTATTTTGCAGATTTCGCGGGTCTCATTACATTTCCAGAAGTTATAAGACTGCAGGAATATTTTGAAAGCTATAATATATCATTTAGACGACATAACTTCTAGCAAGAACATCCAGTTTCATTGAAAACTTCTTACCTCTTCATATCCAGTAGTTAGTTTGAATGTTGAACTGAGGGAGTACTTTTTACCTTCATATATCTAACAAGTTAAATACACTCGAATTTAAACACATGTGTGATGCCATTGATAAACCTGACAAAAATGAAATAATGAAAAAATATAGGGAATTAATATTCGACATGTCACTCGCACGATAGTTGACAAACAACAAGTATTTACGTCCTTGTTTATAGGATTGCCCTCATTATGTTCATATCTCAGTAATTTGAAAACAACTCCATCTAAATATATATAAACTAACTTAAAGAAAATTTGATAGCCGTAAAAATATTAATAAACATTTGTAGAATAAAATCATCTTTATAGATATAACTATAACCATAATATATTTTGTTCAAAGATTGGTTGTTGTTTATAGACTTTCTTTGTAACACTTTCTACGTAAATGAACCCCGTTCAAAGCCGTAGGTTCCGTAATTCGAGGTTTGGTGGCGTTTAGAGGCTTCACTCCAATCCTTTGTCTGCCATAATTAACAGACAACTCGTATCAGGAACAAAGCCCACATTACGTTTACCAATTATCCGACCAAAGAAGAGACTTCTTAACTGTTCCGGGAAGTTTGCAGTAATTGGTAAATGAGAGAAGGAAATTTTATCAAAGGAAAAGATGTTCCGTAAGAATTGGGCTTAAAACTGACCATTTATATCTTTTAGGGTACATTTAAGAAAGAACAGTTTATGTATTTGTTAAATTAATTCAAACAATTTTATTTAATATCATGTTTAAATGCAGGTAATAAATCGTATTAATAAAATTAATGTTATAATGCTATGTAAGGTAAATTCTTGTAAAAAATCCATTCAGGTGTGTGCAACATGTTAAAATCAGTGCATGCAATGTCTATCAAAGATTGAACTAACAAACATTATAAATTTTTTAAATAAACAAGTTAGCTTTATTAAATATTGAAAAAACGAAATTAATTTCTTTTAAAACTACACAAAACGATAATATTGATTGACATACCAAATAATATAATAAAAAAAAAAAAAAAAAATTAAAAACAAAACAGCACAAAGTTGCTTGGTTTGAACATCGAACAAAAGTTAACTTGAACGAAAAAAAATATTTCTTAAATAAATTCAGGAATATATACTCTTTATAGAATGTCATTTTTATGTAATATTAAAACACTAAAACAATGTATTATGCATATATACATCCATTGACTCATTTCTTATGGGATTTGCTTATATGGCACAACCAATAAACAAAAACTTAATCAAGTCCTTAACCTTCAAAAAGAGCCATACTAATCATGAACAAATTAAAACATGATCAAGCTGCTAAAATCCTTTCCAAAAATATGAAGCTTCTCACAGTATAATATGGTCTATACATTTACGACACTATTTTATTCATGGTGAAAAACCCAACAGAAATTAATAATACTTTTCAGATACACCATTTTAATACAAGAAATAAAATTCACATTATAATATAAACTAAAATAAAAATACTTTTCAGATACATAATTTAATATAAGAAATAAAATTCATATCATAATAAAAAAAAGAAAAAAAGAACATACATGTGACCAAAATGTTTTAGTTTTACCAGAAATTATAAAAAAGAGAACAACTTTAATACATTTAAAACAATTCTAATAAAATACTTATATAATGCTGCACTATACTTCAGCGAAGAACTATACAACATCAAAAATAATATCCAATAAAGAAGAAAACAAAATTAAATAAAAAGAAATAGAATACAAAAATCAAAATTTCAATATAAGATTAAACCAAGAAAAAATAAATTAAAAAATCTTTCATCAAAGATGCAACCACTGAACTACTTTGGATCTGCGATATATGTATATATATATATATATATATATATATATATATATATATATATATATATAATATATATATATAATATATTAATGCTTTGTCCAGTTTTCTAAATGAAATAATATAACTTTTAGGTATTACTAAGTCGGATGCAGGTTTTATCAGGAGATGTCAGTACCTATACATTACATCATTAGCTGAACTAAAAATGTCCAGATAAACAGAGGCATTGGTCTTCTGTAATGTACGAAAGTAAGGAGCGGTTGACGTCATTGGATAGTACGGGTGGGAAGTTGTTCTTGGCAGTTGGCCACACCGACGAGGTATCCTATTTCATACCTAACGACATATAAAAAGAGAATGAAGGATGTCGATGGTATATATTGTATGGTAACAAGATGAGAACTTAGGTTATGCCGTCTACGACCAGTTCAAGCCTGCTTAGGGAAAGGGGGTGGAGTCATGTATTTTGACTACTGAACGTAGGAGTAATGGCCATTTAGGATGAGAAATGAGTTGGGTGTTGTAGAAGAGTAAGAAATGTCCATACCGAAAGTAAATTTTCGGTAATCAGCAATCAGACCATTACTATGTAGGCCTAGTTCGGATTCCCCCTATAATAACAGTGAAGATGTATGGGATCGCTGGTGTATAACGTAATACGCATTTAAAATAAATTAGATGTTAAATAGGGATGGATTGGTTCTTGATTTAAAAAGTTGATCCATTGTCATTGGCTTATTTATTAGTGACACTTGAAGGAGGATAAGCCAGTTTTAGTTTTTATTAAAAGTATGTATGCTCATTCGCCTGCACCACACTTACTCGAGGCCTATCTGGACGATGTAATGACAAATAAATATTTATAATAATATGGTTAAATGTATCATATAACTCAATTAATTATAAACTGGATCTTTCAAAAGGAATAACTAAATGCTTTTTAATTTTAAGATTTGGAATCCAAAATAGAGTGCAATGTCTTGCTTCTACGATTGGAATGTGAATGTGTCCCTTCCTAAATGAAACGCTTGTTTCGTAAGGGGAGCCAGATTCGGTTTAATTGCATTATGTTGTTCAGAACATTATTAAGATTATCAAATTATCGTAAAAGAAGTCCAAGCCGTTTATTCTGGATAATGCTAAATTGAAAGAAAGCTGACTTATTCGGTACCTAAGTAACAAGATGGTTGTGTGACCGGATATTCTCACTGTTTGTCAAAGAGTAAACTGCCCAAACATACTTTCGCTGTTTCCGTTTGGTGGGAAGCAAGGACCGGTTCGTTGTTGTGATGAGGCAATCTACCGGTTGTGCTGGTTCAGTGCCATTCATATTTTGTGCTGATTTATGAACACGTCTGGTTCACAACCTGTTCTGCTGCAGACTGTGGCCTGTACTTTGGTAATGATAGGCTACTAGTACAACTCACGTGTCAAGTCCGATGGCTGTTACTAGCCAATGGTGTTAAAGAAGTGGTAAACAGTATTCCCACCTCCAACTCTCATGAAACCAGATCGAAAAAAGAGCTTAAAACAGATATGACGTAACGCAGCATCTTTTAAAGGAACACATTTAATCTGCGCCTTAATCTTGTATGACATTATTACTTAGCCTGCGACAAAAGCAAACTGTTTTTCTAACTAATTATCTTACGATTTATCATTAAAATTATTTATTTACAATTTGTTTACTTTTAATAAATATCAGTTAGTAAAATAGAATCTAATTTGTTTTATATAGTTTAATTAAAAATTAAGTGCTGAAAAGAAAATGCCTCTGTTAAGGGTGAAGTTGGGACTGTAAAGTCCTCTCACACATTTAACCCCAAAAGTGTTAAGACTTAAATTACAAAAGAATGTATCTACCAACAAAACGGAATATATGATTTTACCATAAATATCTTTTATGTATCAAGCCATCTTCTTGTGTGTTTTGGTTCACAGAGCCTATTAGTACCAGCCAAGGAGTATTGGAAAGACGTATTGTAAAAATGAGGTGGAATACAAAAAAGTGACACGGCCCCAATATTGTTTTAAATCCTTATTCAAATGCTATTCCATTATAGAAGAAAGTAAGTGTTACTCCAATGTATTAAACACGTTTCTGGTTAGGTTCTAAATAGGAAATTAACATTTGAATTATAATTAAATGTTGATTTATAGTTTCTACATCTTCAAGAATATCATTAACATAAATCTTCAGTTACATAATGATACAATTCATAAAAGGATTTGTTTGAAACATCCGGTAACTTTCTCATATATTCAATATACATGTTATGTTGATGAAATTATAGAATTACGTTCCCATTCCTTGTCTATGCTGTTCCTATATAGGCTGCCAGCAGCTGTGGTTCACAGTCTGTTCCCATTCTTCAAAAGAAAGTCGTTAAGCCCTTTTTAGTGAAGATAATAGATGGTTTCGCAAACAGCTTTTTGTGGAGTTCGGTATTCTTTAGTTTGTATGCAGTTAGTAAAATTTTAGCTTATTAAAATAATAATAATAGAAAAACAACAAAACTCTTAATTTTTTGAAATTTATACACCCTTATAGTTATCCTTCACAATTTCAAATTGGAATTTCAAAATTCCAAACGATTTTTGGTAAAAATCCAGTTGTTTAAAATAAAAGCCATTAAAATAATACTTACTCATACTCTTTTCAGTCTTCAGCGGAGTTTTCATTGAACTCTTAAAAAATATTCATACTTGTTAGTTGAGCATACTATAGTATTAATGAATATTTTGAAGAATCTGAAACCTAATATTTTTTGCTG
This sequence comes from Stictocephala bisonia, assembly GCA_035578905.1. NCBI lineage: Eukaryota > Metazoa > Arthropoda > Insecta > Hemiptera > Membracidae > Stictocephala > Stictocephala bisonia. The sequence goes on from JAQJVL010000105.1 coordinate 787,167, forward strand.
GTAATAATTTTTCTATTGTTAGAATATAATTTGAATTTAGCTTTTGCTTTAGTATTTGTTTAGTGCTCAATGATTTTTACTATAATATATAACGAATTTGTCCTTTTGTCACTTAAAAACAATGACCTAATTTTCTAAAAAAGTTAATCTACTTACTAAAAAAAAAAGAAAATGTTTAATAGAACTTTAAAAAATTTGTTGGTTGTATTGGTATAGATTAGTCAAACCGTATGTAGTAAACAAATTAGTAAAAATAATATACGTAGATTTACTTGTTTTTACTGCAGATAATTTTCAAAATTTATTTGAAATTCTACTTCATGACCAAAAAAGGTAATCTAGGGGGCAGACTTAATTTTGAGAAATTTTCAAACAGTAAAATTCGTTGAATGACATTATGTCGTAAATATCTAAAACCTCTAATCATATGAATTGGATACATTTAAAGTTATTCTTATCCTTATGCAAGATAAGCCAACACAAAAGCCAGAAAAATAGTAAGCACTTAAATTTCCACTTTATGAATTAAATTTCAATTTATTTGGAGAAAAACACCAAGACAACATTTTAAAATTAGTATTACAAATTGTATCAAAGTTCTTTCATGAACTCAGGTGAGTTAAAACGAAAGAGGCAGTTTTTTGAATTAATTTATCTTGTGAAAAGAGGTTCTACCTAGCACTGGTACTTACAAATCTGGTATTTTGTACTCATCACCAAACACAACAATTTAACTATCAGAACTGATCCAAATGTTCGATACAACACTTTGCACGTGAGTTTTATTTTTCAAGAAATGGGACAGCAACAATTCCAAGTACGAATTTTAACTCGCCTTAAAATGAAGAACGAACATTTGTGTCGATTACGTCACTTACAATATTCGACCTAATCAGTTATTTGAGGTCCTGTTAAGTTACTAGCCTTTTTCTTAAAACTAAGTACCATAATGAAATGGTTCCTTGGGGTTTGGGTTTCAGGATCTGACGTAGACCGAGTAAGTTATTGAAGTATCAAGTAGTTAAGCCTTTGTGTCTTAATTCCTTTATGTAAAGTTAATCATTAAATCTGGCTTATGTACAATGTAGTTAATGGTCTTATGCTTGTTAGAATGACACTTTCCGCCACACCTCACACGTTGTTTCAGCAATATTTCCTATTTTATCTTTACTTCGATTTTATTGTTCAAATAATTTAATGCTGAAGTATGTATGCGTTTAAACCTACTTTATCTATTAGAAGGATTCAAATTAAATGAATCATATCCTTTTGGTCAGAAAAGGAATATATTGCTTGAAACTGCTAAAGTCAAAATAGAATAGAAAAATATTGGATAAATTCAAAACTTGTTGTTTTATATTGAAACCATGAACTTTAAATGCACAAGTTTATTATAGTTATAGAATTCAAAATACCAATAATTTAGCGACCGCTCTCAGTTGCATTATATTAGCAGTCATGTTATATTTGAATGTAATAATAAATGATTATTATTGATTTAATGTATGTTAATCTAAAGTTTGAGCTGTAATTTAAAAAATAAAATTATTGGTATACTGTTAAAAAATAGCTGGTCTGGACATATTGATCAGCAAATTTTATTGAGCTTCAATGATAAACAGTAAATAAAATTAAGAATAATTTTATTTTAAGTTGAAATTATAAAGGGATATTTTAATTTTAATATTTATCCTTCATAATGGAAATAATAACTAATAAAATGCAATGCATCCAACAAACAGAGTATCGATCATGTATAACAAACAGAGTATCGATCATGTATAACAATCAGAGTATCGATCATGTATAACAAACAGAGTATCGATCATGTATAATATTCTTATGTTCTAATGCATCAAAGTTTTACCTTGAAGTAATGCATAAAGTTAACTCTTTAAACATTGAGAATTGTTAAAAAAATAAGTTTCAACACAATACTATTGTTAATAAGAACGTAAACTATTGATAAGATACCAGGAGTTTACCTAAACTATTGATAAGATACCAGGAGTTTACCTAAACTATTGATAAGATACCAGGAGTTTACTTAAACTATTGATAAGATACCAGGAGTTTACCTAAACTATTGATAAGATACCAGGAGTTTACCTAAACTATTGATAAGATACCAGGAGTTTACCTAAACTATTGATAAGATACCAGGAGTTTACCTAAACTATTGATAAGATACCAGGAGTTTACCTAAACTATTGATAAGATACCAGGAGTTTACCTAAACTATTGATAAGATACCAGGAGTTTACCTAAACTATTGATAAGATACCAGGAGTTTACCTAAACTATTGATAAGATACCAGGAGTTTACCTAAACTATTGATAAGATACCAGGAGTTTACCTAAACTATTGATAAGATACCAGGAGTTTACCTAAACTATTGATAAGATACCAGGAGTTTACCTAAACTATTGATAAGATACCAGGAGTTTACCTAAACTATTGATAAGATACCAGGAGTTTACCTAAACTATTGATAAGATACCAGGAGTTTACCTAAACTATTGATAAGATACCAGGAGTTTACTTAAACTATTGATAAGATACCAGGAGTCTTCCTAGACTATTGATAAGATACCAGGAGTTTACGTAAACTATTGATAAGATACCAGGAGTTTACCTAAACTATTGATAAGATACCAGGAGTTTACTTAAACTATTGATAAGATACCAGGAGTTTACCTAAACTATTGATAAGATACCAGGAGTTTACCTAAACTATTGATAAGATACCAGGAGTTTACCTAAACTATTGATAAGATACCAGGAGTTTACCTAAACTATTGATAAGATACCAGGAGTTTACCTAAACTATTGATAAGATACCAGGAGTTTACCTAAACTATTGATAAGATACCAGGACTTTACCTAAACTATTGATAAGATACCAGGAGTTTACCTAAACTATTGATAAGATACCAGGAGTCTTCCTAGACTATTGATAAGATACCAGGAGTTTACCTAAACTATTGATAAGATACCAGGAGTTTACCTAAACTATTGATAAGATACCAGGAGTTTACTTAAACTATTGATAAGATACCAGGAGTTTACCTAAACTATTGATAAGATACCAGGAGTTTACCTAAACTATTGATAAGATACCAGGAGTTTACCTAAACTATTGATAAGATACCAGGAGTTTACCTAAACTATTGATAAGATACCAGGAGTTTACCTAAACTATTGATAAGATACCAGGAGTTTACCTAAACTATTGATAAGATACCAGGAGTTTACCTAAACTATTGATAAGATACCAGGAGTTTACCTAAACTATTGATAAGATACCAGGAGTTTACCTAAACTATTGATAAGATACCAGGAGTTTACCTAAACTATTGATAAGATACCAGGAGTTTACTTAAACTATTGATAAGATACCAGGAGTTTACCTAAACTATTGATAAGATACCAGGAGTTTACCTAAACTATTGATAAGATACCAGGAGTTTACCTAAACTATTGATAAGATACCAGGAGTTTACCTAAACTATTGATAAGATACCAGGAGTTTACCTAAACTATTGATAAGATACCAGGAGTTTACCTAAACTATTGATAAGATACCAGGAGTTTACCTAAACTATTGATAAGATACCAGGACTTTACCTAAACTATTGATAAGATACCAGGAGTTTACCTAAACTATTGATAAGATACCAGGAGTCTTCCTAGACTATTGATAAGATACCAGGAGTTTACCTAAACTATTGATAAGATACCAGGAGTTTACCTAAACTATTGATAAGATACCAGGCGTTTACCTAAACTATTGATAAGATACCAGGAGTTTACCTAAACTATTGATAAGATACCAGGAGTTTACCTAAACTATTGATAAGATACCAGGAGTTTACCTAAACTATTGATAAGATACCAGGAGTTTACCTAAACTATTGATAAGATACCAGGAGTTTACCTAAACTATTGATAAGATATCAGGAGTTTACCTAAACTATTGATAAGATACCAGGAGTTTACCTAAACTATTGATAAGATACCAGGAGTTTACCTAAACTATTGATAAGATACCAGGAGTTTACCTAAACTATTGATAAGATACCAGGAGTTTACCTAAACTATTGATAAGATACCAGGAGTCTTCCTAGACTATTGATAAGATACCAGGAGTTTACCTAAACTATTGATAAGATACCAGGAGTTTACCTAAACTATTGATAAGATACCAGGAGTTTACCTAAACTATTGATAAGATACCAGGAGTTTACCTAAACTATTGATAAGATACCAGGAGTTTACCTAAACTATTGATAAGATACCAGGAGTTTACCTAAACTATTGATAAGATACCAGGAGTTTACCTAAACTATTGATAAGATACCAGGACTTTACCTAAACAATTGATAAGATACCAGGAGTTTACCTAAACTATTGATAAGATACCAGGACTTTACCTAAACTATTGATAAGATACCAGGACTTTACCTAAACTATTGATAAGATACCAGGAGTTTACCTAAACTATTGATAAGATACCAGGAGTTTACCTAAACTATTGATAAGATACCAGGAGTTTACCTAAACTATTGATAAGATACCAGGAGTTTACCTAAACTATTGATAAGATACCAGGAGTTTACCTAAACTATTGATAAGATACCAGGACTTTACCTAAACTATTGATAAGATACCAGGAGTTTACCTAAACTATTGATAAGATACCAGGAGTCTTCCTAGACTATTGATAAGATACCAGGAGTTTACCTAAACTATTGATAAGATACCAGGAGTTTACCTAAACTATTGATAAGATACCAGGAGTTTACTTAAACTATTGATAAGATACCAGGAGTTTACCTAAACTATTGATAAGATACCAGGAGTTTACCTAAACTATTGATAAGATACCAGGAGTTTACCTAAACTATTGATAAGATACCAGGAGTTTACCTAAACTATTGATAAGATACCAGGAGTTTACCTAAACTATTGATAAGATACCAGGAGTTTACCTAAACTATTGATAAGATACCAGGAGTTTACCTAAACTATTGATAAGATACCAGGAGTTTACCTAAACTATTGATAAGATACCAGGAGTTTACCTAAACTATTGATAAGATACCAGGAGTTTACCTAAACTATTGATAAGATACCAGGAGTTTACTTAAACTATTGATAAGATACCAGGAGTTTACCTAAACTATTGATAAGATACCAGGAGTTTACCTAAACTATTGATAAGATACCAGGAGTTTACCTAAACTATTGATAAGATACCAGGAGTTTACCTAAACTATTGATAAGATACCAGGAGTTTACCTAAACTATTGATAAGATACCAGGAGTTTACCTAAACTATTGATAAGATACCAGGAGTTTACCTAAACTATTGATAAGATACCAGGACTTTACCTAAACTATTGATAAGATACCAGGAGTTTACCTAAACTATTGATAAGATACCAGGAGTCTTCCTAGACTATTGATAAGATACCAGGAGTTTACCTAAACTATTGATAAGATACCAGGAGTTTACCTAAACTATTGATAAGATACCAGGCGTTTACCTAAACTATTGATAAGATACCAGGAGTTTACCTAAACTATTGATAAGATACCAGGAGTTTACCTAAACTATTGATAAGATACCAGGAGTTTACCTAAACTATTGATAAGATACCAGGAGTTTACCTAAACTATTGATAAGATACCAGGAGTTTACCTAAACTATTGATAAGATATCAGGAGTTTACCTAAACTATTGATAAGATACCAGGAGTTTACCTAAACTATTGATAAGATACCAGGAGTTTACCTAAACTATTGATAAGATACCAGGAGTTTACCTAAACTATTGATAAGATACCAGGAGTTTACCTAAACTATTGATAAGATACCAGGAGTCTTCCTAGACTATTGATAAGATACCAGGAGTTTACCTAAACTATTGATAAGATACCAGGAGTTTACCTAAACTATTGATAAGATACCAGGAGTTTACCTAAACTATTGATAAGATACCAGGAGTTTACCTAAACTATTGATAAGATACCAGGAGTTTACCTAAACTATTGATAAGATACCAGGAGTTTACCTAAACTATTGATAAGATACCAGGAGTTTACCTAAACTATTGATAAGATACCAGGACTTTACCTAAACAATTGATAAGATACCAGGAGTTTACCTAAACTATTGATAAGATACCAGGACTTTACCTAAACTATTGATAAGATACCAGGACTTTACCTAAACTATTGATAAGATACCAGGACTTTACCTAAACTATTGATAAGATACCAGGAGTTTACCTAAACTATTGATAAGATACCAGGAGTTTACCTAAACTATTGATAAGATACCAGGAGTCTTCCTAGACTATTGATAAGATACCAGGAGTTTACCTAAACTATTGATAAGATACCAGGAGTTTACCTAAACTATTGATAAGATACCAGGAGTTTACCTAAACTATTGATAAGATACCAGGAGTTTACCTAAACTATTGATAAGATACCAGGAGTTTGCCTAAACTATTGATAAGATACCAGGACTTTACCTAAACTATTGATAAGATACCAGGAGTTTTCCTAAACTATTGATAAGATACCAGGAGTTTACCTACCTTTTAATGTTATCACATGTAATGAAGTTGTCATTAGGTTCCAGGTGTCCCAACCGATATCTCAGTAAGCGGACATCTACTACAACACATCGGATTGGGAGCTCCTTCTCTCCCAAGGGGAATTATTGGGACTTATATATCATCATGTCATCACAACAACGTGAACATGAAAGCTCCACTCAATACCTATGTTTGTGCTGTAAAAACGTTTCTTTTTTTACAATAACATCTTGCCCTTGCCAACTATAGGGTTTCTACCACAATAAATGTACATATTTCTGTAATGCATCGTAAATCAAGAGATTTACTTTTAAATTGAAGTTTCATTTCGTTACTCACAACATTCACGACTAGCTTCAAGTAAAAATGTTCTAATAGCAACATAATTATTATTTAATTTGATCCAGTATTTAATTTTTAATTTTTTATGCTCTAAATACCAAGAACCTAACATGTACTACATGTATTGGTAAACCTTTAAGGCTGTGTTTATCATATGTTCTTTGAACTGATATTGGTTTGTACATCACACAAGTAGCAATGTACGAGAGCAACATTACGGACATAAAGTAACGTCCTTTGTGTTACAGTAAATAACCGTTTTGTTATTTGCACAAAAAGCATCTTTGAAACTTTAATGTGTTCGGTGTTAACAAACGTTCTTTCAAACCTTAACCGTCAAAGACAGACTAATTCATTAACAATTCTTTGAAGCATCTGTAGAAAAAAAGGCTCTTGGCAGATAAAACTATCTCAGTTTTATCCAAACATTAAAACATCTCTGATTTAGTTCTGATGATTGGTAAGCAACGTTTCGATGTCTGAAAGTAAGAACGTCTTCAGTGACAAAGGTACTAAAAAGGAAAAGTATACGTTACAAGTGTACGACAATTACATCATGATATAAATGAGTAGACGAACGAAGGAAAATAATAATTTTGTGACCCCGGGTTCCTTAACTATTTTGTGACCCCGGGTTCCCTAATTATTTTGTGACTCCGGGTTCCTTAACTATTTTGTGACCCCGGGTTCCTTAACTATTTTGTGACCCCGGGTTCCTTAACTATTTTGTGACCCCGGGTTCCTTAACTATTTTGTGACCCCGGGTTCCTTAACTATTTTGTGACCCCGGGTTCCTTAGTTATTTTTTAATTGAACCTCACCCTTTGTAACATTTCCCTCATTTTAATCTAATACATCTCCCAGTTTATAATTTATTTAAGGAATGTAAATTTTCCCAATCTTAGAAGCAAGTTCAAATGTGAGGGTTAAGATATAGTTGTCTCTTGGAAATGAATTATGGTTAAAAGTAACCCATTAAACTTTTGGAAAATTATTAAGTAAATTATACAGTAAATAATCCTAAAAATAATTCTATTAAAAATATTTATTACTTAATATTTAGTATAAAAGAATGCTTTCTATAAAACTAATTTTTTTTGAAACTGAAATAAATGCTTTCATTTTAGCACCGCTGTTACTCTCGGATTTATATCTCGTAACTATTGTCATTACAATAAGAAATAATTAATAAGTCTGAATTAATGAAAACAAGTATATTTTTGAACCATTTCACATTCATTTTCTAACCGAACTCCCATTTAAACATTAATTATAAAAATGTAAACAAACAAACATCTGTAATATATACATAGTAAATATGTGAAATATAAACAGATATTTCAACATCATATCAACTCTCCCCAGTTAATTAAGAAGTTGCTGGAAGTGCAACCTGACATTTGGTCTATGTGTCTTCGCCAAATAACACCACTGTCCATCTTAATTTTATAAAGTAATTCATTTTATTTTTCAATAATCTTTCCAAAATCCCATTTGTATTTTGACCTAGAATAATTTCTAGCTTGTACCCTGTCACCAACCGTTAATGGGTAGGGTGTGTTCTAATAGATCTTCCAAACAATAAATGGTACGCACTTGTTCCTGTCGAATTCGGTGCCTCCCTTAGCTGCATCAATAACCTGAAAAGTTTTAAATCTAATATGCCTGTATCATTGCTCTAAGAACATTTTAACAGTCTGTACACATTTCTCATATCATTAACAATGCTAATGGAAACATTAAAGCGTGTTACTATACAGCCTCAGCGCTTTTTATACGTGGAAATTGGTGGAAATTAGTCAAACTGCAATTCGTTTACCAATTAACAACAAATAATGTCCTGTCTGACCGGCAATTCGGTTTCATAAATGACAAAAATACTTCTGATGCTCATTATCAACTTACACGAGACAGTAACTACTCAATTTGTAACAACAAACGTTCCATTGTGGTTTATTTAGATCTAACTAAGGCCTTAGATTCGGTGGATCGGTCCAAACTTTTAGTTAAATTAAATTTAGTTGGCTGTCATGGAAAGTGTTTTACATGGTTTGAGAGTTATCTGACGGCCAGCAGGCAAATTGTTTCAATTAATGGAATCTCAAATGATGCTAAACCTGGTGATTATGGAGTAATACAAGATAGTACATTGGTGCCAATACCTTTTCTAATTTATATAAATAAGTTAAATTTAAAAAATGGAAAGCTATATTTATTTGCCGATGATTCGGCTATTTTGTTTGAGGAAAACAAATGGAAACGATCTGAAATTAGTGAAAACGCGTTGATCAAAATTTGATAACACTTAAAACCTCAAAATGTAAATTTATGTTGATATCTCTAAGACCCATTACAGACTTAGGTAGAAAAACTTTAAAACTGCACAATACCAATTGTTCCATTGGGGAATCTTGTACCTCTGCGGAATTCGACCAGGTTGATTCATATAAGTATTTAGGAGTGATGTACGATAAAAGAATGAGATGGTGTGATCATATAGATTTTGTAAAAACAGAAGGCTCATAAAACTATTATTTGTTTTTATACAGTTACGGGAAATCCTCGGCCGTCAGATATAAAATTGTCATACTATGCATATTACCAAAATCTGTTTTTATGCTTGGGGTGGTGCTTTCAAATCAATACTTGAGCCATTAAACGTCATAAAACGTTTAATAATAAAAAACGCAATGGGTAAAAATGGAAGATATCCAACAGACATTTTATTTGAAGAATTCAAGGTATTCACTGTTAGACAGTTATATATTAAAACACTACTTTTATACTATTATAATACCTTTAATAGTATTTACATTCAACCCGACCACAATTAATTTACCCGATATTCTCAAAACAATAAATACAAACAGAAAGGCTTAAGAAAGTGTACTCATTATCCACCTCCCATTCCATAATGCATCACATTTTCAGAAATATCCCAAATGAACTCAAAGAAGTCCAGCAACTTACAACATTCCAGCTAGTAACGTACAAAAGGAAAGTAACCGAATGGTTGTTGACCTTGGGAGGGGGTGCATCGGAGCTATTATAGCTTTTCGCATCCAGTTTTAATAGCTAACATCGTGGCCTCTACCATTTCTATCCAACACTCAACCACGACATTACCTAATTAGGTATTTGTTCTGATAAAAAAATCTGTTGTGTTGTTTTATTTATTACTATTTTATTTAATTCTCTGACCTTAATTATATTCTTGTTATGACTTTTTCCTATTTGTTTACACTGTAACCGTAATTTTTTATTTTCTATTAGATTCTATTTATTCATTTCAACAATTTCACAATTATGAAAATTTTCTGAGTAGATCCAATTAATTAAATTGCAGCATATCCTTGCTTGTGTATATTGATAATTTTACAAAATTTCAATTAATCTCATTTAAAAAAATTTTCAAATAAAATAACTCGTGCCCACGCACAGATGTTTATCTATGTGGGCATTATTTTGTTCTCCATTGTTAAATTTATTTTTTAAGTTAAGAATTTATTGTTTGTAAATCAAAGTGCATTGTATTTTTTTAATGTAAATTGAAGGAATAAACTTATTTTGATTTGATTTTATTTGATTTGGTGAGATGTAATAAAAGGAGTTCAAATGACTCAGGCACTGAAAGTCTATGATGTTCTAACTTGATTTAGGATGATTGTTGTTGTGGAGAGTAGAACATTATAGCACTGGAACTATGATTAAGCAGGTACCTATCATGTCTCTATCAGTCTCATGACTACTCAAGCTAAATAAAAAAATCTGTGACAGTGAGTAATCAGCTTCCACCCACGAAATGTACGTATTGACAAACCATCATACCAACCCATCGTAAGACTCTTCCAGTCACCATGCTCTGTATATCTTGATAGGCCCTCCCACCAACCCAAAATACGTCACGACATGCTCTCCTACCAACCCAATGAACATCTTGAACGGCTCTCCCACCTTCCCAGCATTTATCATGACAGGCCGCCTAACCAACCAAATTTACGTCTTGCACGACTCTCCCACCAGCTTAGCATACGTAATGACAGGCCAATCAAATTTACGTCTTTCACGGCTCTCCCACCAGCCTATCATACGTAATGACAGGCCAACCAAATTTACTTCTTGCACGGCTCTCCCACCAGCCTAGCTTACGTAATGACAGGCCAACCAAATTTACGTCTTGCACAGCTCTCCCACAAGCCTAGCTTACGTAATGACAGGCCAACCAAATTTACATCTTGCATGGCTCTCCCACAAGCCTAGCGTACATAATGACAGGCCAACCAAATTTACGTCTTGCACGGCTTTCACCAGCCTAGCATACGTAATGACAGGCCAACCCAATTTACATCTTGAGCGGCCCTCCCACAAGCCCTGCATACGTCATGTAAGACCCCTTCAACCCAGCATACGTCATGAGAGGTATTCCCTTCAGCCCAGCATACGTCATGACAGGCCCCCCCACCTGCCCAGCTTACATCATAACAGGCCCTATAACCATTCCAGTGTACGTCTTGAGAAATCCTTCCACTCAACAACGTACTTAATCGGCTCTCCGGGTACTCTTTATGAAAGAGAGAAAATTATCTAAATGGAATACATATTTTTAAATACTTAAAAAATTATAAGTATTTTTAAAAAATAAAGAACTGGAAATGAGGTTGCTTTACAAATTATGGCATTTATTTTTCAAATTAACATAGTGCAATATTTCCAATGGTTGTTCAAAATATAGAGGTTGGGTGCTGCTCAAGCCCTCATAATTAGGGGCTGCAAATAAGTTACACCCTTTGTGTATCAAATGAAATAAATACATTCAAACAATCCCTTTAATAAAGTACACTCCATATAGTTTTAGTTATAAATGATGAACTAGTTCAAGTAACTAGAATAACATTTTGCGGTAACATGTAAAGCTCTCAAGTATTACAGACTGGTGTGATATTAACCAAGCTGCTTGCCAAAAGCTCAGAGACTGTCATTCTAACTCAATTAAAGCGCGTCAAAACACCTACTGCTGTCAAAAGCCTTTTAATAGTGTCATCAGACACTGATGGAAATTCTCTCGCCATACAGTTGGAAAATAATCAATTTCATCAAAACTAACACTGATGCCACAGTAGTTCAACATTATCATATGTTTAAGTCAACTATGAATGGATAAAATGAGTAATATAAATTTTAAAATAAATTTAACGTTTCAATATATATTACTATTATTATTGATTACAAGTCAATCCAGTTCAGTAGGGATTTTCCAAAGATCTGGGGACCCGCCCTCCGTCCCCATCCTTATTTGTACGATTGTGTAACATCTCCCGATGTACCCCGATCAGCGAGAGTGCAGAATCCAGTTTAAGAAAGTAAATTTCTCCTTGGCCCAGCAGAACCTCCATAGTTCGCTTGGCTCAACGTGAGGCAAGGTCACAGCTGGCGTCACATATCTCTGGATACACACGTGCAGGTTGGCATCACCAATTTTAATACAAAAAAGGTACATTGTTTTTGATAAAATATGATTTAACGTAAGTTGTTTTAGAATTTAATTAAAATATTATAATTAAATATATCCCCGTTAACTTACACAATCATAACAACATACTTAAAAATCTACGGACGTAAAATGCAACTTTTTCAACAACTGAACAGCAACATATTTTGAAGACATTTTTTATATTGGTATAGTAATATTGTTTGTCCTATTAAAATGGGAATATAACACAATGTAATTGAACATTTAAATATATTTCATTAGATTAATTTTTATTTAAAATTATGCCCCATAAACAAACTTTAATTTCTGTGTAATTCCTTAGAACAATATACTAGATTATTTTAATTCGTTACAATATGTCATTCTTCGTGATGGTGTTATATATTATAAGCATTAACATTAAATTAGCTTCTCATCACTAAATAATACAACTTTTTTTCGAAATAGTTCAATTTAATTTCTAAAATCATTTTTAATCCCTTCAGATTTTTATTTTATAAAACACATGACAGTTAAAATAATAATACATTTTTATAGCTAAATTTATGAATAAACTCCAAGTGGTCACCGGTCGGATATCCATAAGGAGCTCACATGTCTAACTGCGTGTAATAATTTTATATCACCTTATCAGTTGTTAAATGATTGCAATCATAAATGAAAACCAGTAACTTTCTTCCCATAATATGTAAATTGAACTAGTTCACATCATTAATATATATATACGACAGGAGTTACAAAATATTAAAAATCTGTTAATTGATTGTCGACTGTATCAGAGTAAATAACACCAAGAGGTTTTAATATATTTTGAAAATAAGGTTCCGTCCTAGCTAAGCTGACTTTCTTGTCGCACAGGACAGTGGTAAGGTTCGTTCCCCGTCCCAGCTGAGCTGACATTACTTGTTGCACAGAACAGTGGGTAAGGTTCGTTCCCCGTCCCAGCTGAGCTGACATTATTTGTTGCACAGAACAGTGGGTAAGTTTCGGTCCCCGTCACAGCTAAGCTGACTTTACTTGTCGCACAGAACAATGGGTAAGGTTCGTTCCCCGTATAAGCTGAGCTGACTTTACTTGTAGCACAGACCAGTTGGTAAGGTTCGTTCCCCGTATAAGCTGAGCGGACTTTACTTGTAGCACATACCAGTGGGTAAGGTTCGTTCCCCGTCCCAGCTGAGCTGACTTTACTTGTTGCACAGACCTGTGGGTAAGGTTTGTTCCCCGTCTCAGCTGAGCTGACTTTACTTGTTGCACAGACCAGTGGGTAAGGTTTGTTCCCCGTCTCAGCTGAGCTGACTTTACTTGTTGCACAGACCAGTGGGTGAGGTTCCTTCCCCGTCTCAGCTGAGCTGACTTTACTTGTAGCACAGCCCAGTGGGTAAAGTTCGTTCCCCATCTCAGCTGAGCTGAATTTACTTGTTGCACATACCTGTGGGTAAAGTTCGTTCCCCGTCCCAGCTGAGCTGACATTACTTGTTGCACAGAACAGTTGGTAAGGTTCGTTCCCCGTATAAGCTGAGCTGACTTTACTTGTAGCACAGACCAGTTGGTAAGGTTCGTTCCCCGTATAAGCTGAGCGGACTTTACTTGTAGCACATACCAGTGGGTAAGGTTCGTTCCCCGTCTCAGCTGAGCTGAATTTACTTGTTGCACATACCTGTGGGTAAAGTTCGTTCCCCGTCCCAGCTGAGCTGACTTTACTTGTAGCACAGCCCAGTGGGTAAGGTTCGTTCCCCGTATAAGCTGAGCTGACTTTACTTGTAGCACAGACCAGTTGGTAAGGTTCGTTCCCCGTCTCAGCTGAGCTGACTTTACTTGTTGCACAGACCAGTGGGTGAGGTTCCTTCCCCGTCTCAGCTGAGCTGACTTTACTTGTAGCACAGCCCAGTGGGTAAAGTTCGTTCCCCGTCTCAGCTGAGCTGAATTTACTTGTTGCACAGACCAGTGGGTAAGGTTTGTTCCCCGTCTCAGCTGAGCTGACTTTACTTGTTGCACAGACCAGTGGGTGAGGTTCCTTCCCCGTCTCAGCTGAGCTGACTTTACTTGTAGCACAGCCCAGTGGGTAAAGTTCGTTCCCCGTCTCAGCTGAGCTGAATTTACTTGTTGCACATACCTGTGGGTAAGATTAGTTCCCCGTCCCAGCTGAGCTGACTTTACTTGTTGCTCAGACCTGTGGGTAAGGTTCGGTCCCAGTCCCAGCTGAGCGGACTTTACTTGTTGCATAGACCTGTGGGTAAGGTTCGTTCCCCGTCCCAGCTGAGCTGACTTTACTTGTTGCACAGACCTGTGGGTAAGGTTTGTTCCCCGTCTCAGCTGAGCTGACTTTACTTGTTGCACATACCAGTGGGTAAGGTTTGTTCCCCGTCTCAGCTGAGCTGACTTTACTTGTTGCACAGACCAGTGGGTGAGGTTCCTTCCCCGTCTCAGCTGAGCTGACTTTACTTGTAGCACAGCCCAGTGGGTAAAGTTCGTTCCCCGTCTCAGCTGAGCTGAATTTACTTGTTGCACATACCTGTGGGTAAGATTAGTTCCCCGTCCCAGCTGAGCTGACTTTACTTGTTGCTCAGACCTGTGGGTAAGGTTCGGTCCCAGTCCCAGCTGAGCGGACTTTACTTGTTGCATAGACCTGTGGGTAAGGTTCGTTCCCCGTCCCAGCTGAGCGGACTTTACTTGTTGCACAGACCTGTGGGTAAGGTTCGTTCCCCGTCCCAGCTGAGCGGACTTTACTTGTTGCACAGACCTGTGGGTAAGGTTCGGTCCCCGTCCCAGTTGAGCGGACTTTACTTGTTGAACAGACCAGTGGGTAAGGTTGGTTCTTCGTCCCAGCTGAGCGGACTTTACTTGTTGCACAGACCTGTGGAACAGTAAATATTGGAACTGAGACCACACAGGAGAGTCAGCACATTGTGTTTGTGCAGTGTCAACTTTTTATGTATACAGTTTTGTTGTATTTTATATTAATAATTACATTTCTGTCAAATAAACATTTTCTACTCCAAAAAACGAAATACAAAATATTTTATTATAAAAATATCGGATTAAAAACACGAATAGCTTGTTAAAAACCCATATCTTATTGAAAACAACAATACACATAAAAAAAATTAATAATATGAAACTGTTATGTTTTGCAAAGAAATTAACACTTGCAGTTATAAAAAAAACATTCTAACCAAACATACATTGTTTTCTAAAAAAAAAAATGTAAAGTTTTGAGAGAATCGTTTATATATATATATATATCTATCTGTGTGTGTGAATTTTGGTACATTAGTAAAATAAAATTTAGAAAGTGTTTTTAAATTACAAATGTAATTTATAAGTAAAATGTTTTCTTATAATGTTGTTACGTTTTCTTTTGTTAGAAATATGATGAAAACAACTAAGTGTAACTATAACCATGATAACAATTTTTAAAATGTTTACTAATATTTTTGAAAATACGATAGCAAACATTTTATAACATTCTTCAATCTAAAATGTGTAACAATGACTCATAAAAATCATATGGTTCGCATCGGTTTCTTTTTCCGTGGCCCGGGACAGTTCGATATCGGTTAGTAACAAGATTGTACGTAGTGTTTCTAGGGATGTGCACTCTAAATATACTTTGTTTATTTATCATATTTTATTGCACATAGTTTGAGTTACTTTTCTATTTTACTATTCTATTCTAAACTAGGATGATACAAAATATAGGTTTGTAAAAAAGCTAAAGTTATAAAACAATTATTTGTTTCATTATATCTATGTTATCGTAATTTTTATCAATGCTATTGACAGTCATGAGACAGCGACCAAACACCATCTAGCTAAATTATATTGAATATACGTGATTTTACTAGTGACCCAATATTTTGTAAAGGTCTAGCCAAGTTTAATGTTGCTTAGTATGATCAATCATGAGGATTTGTCGGTACTAACGTTGTTACTTTTTGTCAAAAGTTTAAAAATTCGTCAGTTACTCTAAATTTATTACAAAACTGACTACATTAAATCATAATTTATTTTATTTGTCTGTCAAACAAGTTAATAAATATAAAAATGTATTCAAAAATGAAACTATTAAATTTAGAAAAGTCATGTTTTGGAACCAGAAAGAGAGATAAAATGTAATATAACACTTAATATAACCCTTAGTAAATATAGCATACAATCTCCAGTGTGGGAATATTAAACACTTTTATATTTTTACTTGTAAAACAACCACGTTACGATATATTACTTGTTCTTACCCACGTTACGATACGTTATAAGAACACGATATTTTCGACCGTTTTGAGGCCGCCTGAATTATAGCTGATGGCTACCCCCTCGTAAATCCTTTAAAGACCACATAAGAGTCCATTGTTCTGAAATAGCCAGCAAGTAGTAAAACACGCCATCATTCCCTCGCTTTACCGATAAAGTAACGCGAATGTTTAAAGGAAGGTTTTTAACCAATATCACAACGTACCGTTTGGTAATTATTAGACTTACATTATATAAAAACTAGGTACAGTATATAAACAAGCAATCACGGCCAACCCATATATAAAGGGAATTTATAGAACTCACATCCCCTTATACACGTATGACGTTGATGACACTCCCATCCACCCGTACACGTATGACGTTGATGGCACTCCCATCCACCCATACACGTATGACGTTGATGGCATTTCCATCCACATATACACGTATAACGTTGATGGCACTCCCATCCACCCATACACGTATGACGTTGATGGCACTCCCATTCATCCATACACGTATGACGTTGATGGAACTCCCACCAACATATACACGTATGACGTTAATGGCACTCCCATCCACCCATATATGTATGGCGTTGATGACACTCCAATCCATCCATTCACGTATGACGTTGATGGCACTCCCATCAACCCATATAAGAATGATGTTGATGACACTCCCATCCATCTGTACTCGTATGATGTTGATGGTACTCCCATCCACCCATACACGTATGGCGTTGATGGCACTCCCATCCATCCATAAACGTATGACGTTGATGACACTCCCATCCATCCATACACGCATGACTTTGATGGCACTCCCATCCATCCATACACGTATGACGTTGATGACACTCTCATCCATCCATACACTATGATGTTGATGACACTCACATCCACACATACACGTATGATGTTGATGGCACTCCCATCCAGCCATACACGTATGACGTTGATGGCACTCCCATCCATCCATAAACGTATGACGTTGATGACACTCCTATCCATCCATACACGTAAGACGTTGATGGCACTCCCATCAATCCATACACGCATGACTTTGATGGCATTCCCATCCATCCATACAAGTATGATGTTGATGGGACTCCCATCCATCTATACACGTATGATGTTGATGGTACTCCCATTCACCCATACACGTATGATGTTGATGACACAGTTGAATGTTCTCTGTCATGTCCTCTTGTTTGTAGTTCATATCTTCTTATTTTGGGTGGATTATCTTAACAAGGTGGATTTTCAAAAAAAGAGAAAAGTCTAATGTAACTACTATCGTGGGGTCACTACTGACCCCAGAAGCTTCCCAGCCAGATATGGAGTGATCGAACGTGAAACCACCACATGCACCGTATGTCTCAATAGCTGAACAGAGATTAGATAAAGAGATAGCACAATCCTGCAAGTACAAAATATATAAAATAAGAATAATTACACTCTTTGGTCATTAATGACCCCAGGATAGTAGTTAAGGGTTAACGTTCATCCCACCCACCCTAACGTATAGGTACGATCTTTTCACTAACTTACTTACATACGACATAGTTGAAGGAATAGTAGAGTTTACAAGCCTCTTGACTGTATTCTCAACAATCAAAAGAATGGCTACACATTTTTTATCTTTAATTTTTCAAACGCAGGAGCATATAATAAGTCTTTCAAGTTTTCTTCTTTAGTAAAATTTAACTGAAAATGAAATAAAACAAAACTTCTTCAACAGCAGAAAACTATTAATTTCGTTTCAAAATATTTTATTTAAAATTAAAAACCAAACTTAAAAAACTTTTCTCGAATAATATAAAAAAATAAAATTACCTTTTAACGTATCAAATATTAGTTATTATAATGTTTAAGTAATAGGCATTGTTATTAATGTGATAATATTATAAATATGCATATATACGTGTATTAAAATGGAAATGTTCATAAATAACAATTTTTAAATAAAAAAAGATTAAAAACACCTATCAGTTTTTAAGTATGAACATATCAACTCTAATAAAATTTATCTCAAACCATGGGGAAGAAATATAACGAGGTGGCAACCAATAGTGCGCTGAATGTGTGTCGAGTAGTTAGTTCTCCAGCTCGCCGTGTGAGAGGCAGGGCCAGCACCTCGTCAGTCACTCCCTTCATTCCCAAACAACTTTAAGGATAAACGTAGCAATTATTACTTCATATGTATACAGATTTACATAAGTTTGAATCTATTTATTACTGCCGAAGAGGCCTCTGTTTCTCTTTTCTCTGTAAAATATTTGTGAAGAACGTTGAAAGTTCCTATGAAATATTTTAACATAGAGCAATCAATCTTGTTTTAGTTAAAAAGGACAATTAAATTATTATGATCATGATTTCAAACTATTTATACATTAAATGTTTTAGGAATTATTCAAAATTTATACATATATTAAACATTACTTTTATTATTACTGTAGAATTAGTAAGTTGTGCAATAACCATTACTTTGTCTTCTGAGGGATTTAGCTTGGCCAATTAAACTGAAATGATCAGTTCGTTATGAATGAACGATTACATTTTCAAATTTATGATTTCGTGATCAAACATACATTGGCTTAAAATTAAAGAGTAAAATAAAAGTTATAGTAAAAAAAATTAAACAAAAAACCAACATCGGGTTTATATGCAAGTTGTATTTAATGTATAAATAATATGTGTTCTAGCCGAAATTAAAGTAAACAGAAAACAGGTTACTGAAGTTAAATCTACGTCAAATTCAAACAATTAAACAGCATTCATACGATAAGTATCCAGGCAATGAATACAAATAAAATGTATTAATTTATGAAATTGATTTATTTATTATTCCTATAACAATTGTCACACGTTTTGTCCAACAGATGGACACACTAATCTTGTACAAAGGAAAATCTTGTCAAATCTGTCACAAATCATTTTTTATGAGGTAAAATCCTGTAATGTAAGAGAAACTATTTAATTATATACATATGGGTGTACTGGGTACATAGTTTGGCTCAACAAAGCAACTTACTTCGTAAAAGCCCTACCTAACGTCACGACCTGAAGAAGTAATGGTACAGAATTAGTATTCTCACAAGCAAGTCCTCCCGTGTAATAGGGGATTTTTGACGTTGAAAAGCTGATAAAGATATGCTTGTGAACATCGGATCGTTTTGATATTTAGGACTTGCCCACGAGCAAGTCCCCATGTGTAATAGATCTGTAAGCAAGTACACAAGCTTGCTCACCAGCATGCTTACGAGCATGTTCACCTTGTTCATGTTCACCTTGTTCATGTTAACCTAACTTTTCGTATAATACCCCCTTAATCCACAACAAAACTTGTTGGGCATTGTTTGACGACCAGGTAGTGATATGTGAACCCTCATAAAACTGATTTGTAGGGTGCATTTTTGTATTGCCTATCTCTAAATAATATTTACTATAAATTTTATTTAATTGTAAAGGGTGAAAACAATGTCATATTAAGTGACCAAGTGTAATTTAAATACGGCTCAACGTAAATAATCCTATGACAATGAATTATGGGATAGTTTGAGGCATCCATTGCGTCACAAGGGGATAATATATTTTTATATTGAATGAAAACGCATTTTCAGCCTTACACGTTTATTTCTTAAGCCTCGGGATCTTTGAAAATTTTTCCTCTAGGTACATTGTAAGATGTTTTTATTTTATACACTTGTGAAAAAATCTTCTCCACATTTTGGCTTATTTACATGCCTCAAGTTTAATACTCAGCAGTGGCATATTATACAGCAAAAAATAAAATGCCTTAATAACTTGGGATGAAAGCTTCTTTCAAATAAACATCTCGAAAATATCAACAATCTTTTAATCTACTTTAGAATTTAGGGCTTCTTTTTGTTTATATACTAACCCTAATTATAAGATTTAAGTTTAAGAAAATTATTGTAAATTTCGGATGGAGTTGATATTGATATTCTTTGTTGTATTTTAAATTTTTACAAAATCACCAATAAAAAATACTTTTTACTAGGCCTTTCGCCAGCAAAGCAACACACATTTATATTTGGTTATAAACAAAACAATACAATAATTAATTTGAAAAACATATGTAAATAATTAAAAGAACTACATAATTGTAAATATATGGTAAATTATTAGTAATATATATATTATATATTAGATTGTATAATTTTGTATAAAATGTGATGATAATAAACGGGAATTTCGAATAGGCCCACTTTCATTATTAATTAAAAATGAATCACTTTTGTTAGTAAAATAGGTTTCCCAGGCATTTAAATGTTTTGTAGATGGAACGGATTTTATTATTTTTGAATTTGTGTTGCCTGATGATGCCAGCTTTGCTGGCGAAAGGCCTAGTAAAAGTATTTTTTATTGGTGATTTTGTAAAAATTTAAAATACAACAAGGAAATTTAAATTAAAGAAATAAACAGTCGCAATTAATTTGTTCGTTATTGAATTGTAGGAAGTTTATATTTATGTTTAAGCCTACTTTTCAACGCAAGATTCCTTTTATTAGAATATTGTTAGAATTAGTTAGTTGGTCTTAGATATTAATTTTTATCATAATAATAGAACTTAATATTAAATAATAACATCCAATTAATAATTTGAGTGTTTGAGACATTACACATGATCATATGAAGTACGTAAATTGTAAATGGGTAATGTGATTATTGTTTTGATAAAATAAAATAATGTAAAAAATAGCAAAACAATTAAATAATAATAAAATAAATGGTAACTTGTATGATATTTGCTACGAGTTACCATCCACCACCTACTTGAGATAAGTTAAGCTGTTTATTACCAATCAGAAAATTGACGTAGTATTCGTCAAATAAGTGCATTTTAAATTGTATGGAGTATAATTAGTCACAAATAGACAGCTGACATTTTTATATCTATCTTATACGTGTTTTCCATTCAAAATTAACACTTTTTCAATCATATTTTAATAAAAGATTTTTAATATAACAGCTTTACGATTTACCACTTATTGTAATAAATATGTTTTCATATTTGAAAACTACAATTAGAAATTATTTTATCAATGTAGATTTTAGAATTGGGAAAAAGGTTTTTTCTGCACTATCTCGCTTTAATGGTCATTCCTCACGAGTTTTGGGGCCACAAAGAGGACTGTAACTTGATTTGTTTCCAACCAAGCATCGTTGAAATAAATTAAACTTAAATATTTTAATAGTTCCACGAAAATCACTCATTTTAATAAATAAAAAATTCAAATAAAATAGAGTATTGAAAACCATATCGAAATTGTAAATTACATCAACTGCATTAAAACAATTTGTATTATTATTTTTAATAAATATTATATTGAAAATTACAACTTTGTGACGAATATAGTCATTTTAAGTAGAGGAATTTTACAAACATAATTATGGGATCCACAAGCAAATATCTTTCGGATAAAGTATTCTTTTAAACTTTAATGAAATCGGAAATACACAAAAGATATAGAAATTTATAAACTGAAATGTTCATGAAAGATTGAGCACGTTTCCTTGTATAAAACTGGTTATTTAGGTCTCATGTTGTGTTTCTTATTTGTGAACATTCCCATCAACCTGATGATCACCCACCAGTGATCTTTTATATGGTTTTGAGCTTGAAATATTTGAATTGTAATATAAAACACATAAATGTATGCAAGGACGAATGTATACGATATGTATACGAATATACATAAATTTATACAAGGACGAGTGTATACAATATGTATACGAATGTACATAAATGTATACAAGGA
Organism: Stictocephala bisonia; assembly: GCA_035578905.1. NCBI lineage: Eukaryota > Metazoa > Arthropoda > Insecta > Hemiptera > Membracidae > Stictocephala > Stictocephala bisonia. The sequence continues at coordinate 809,629 of JAQJVL010000105.1, forward strand.
CGAATGTATGCAATATGTATACGAATGTACATAAATGTATACAAGGAAGAATGTATACAATATGTATACGAATGTACATAAATGTATATAAGGACGAATGTATACAATATGTATACGAATATACATAAATTTATATAAGGACAAATGTATACAATATGTATACGAATGTACATAAATGTATACAATATGTATACGAATGTACATAAATGTATACGAATATGAATGATCAATAGATCATGAATACAGTTTAAATTACAGTATATTAAACAAAAGTTTTGGATAAATTCATTCAAATAAAAAAAAAAAATTCGGCTGCTTTTGTTATTCGGATACATTGTTCGATGACAAGGTGACGAGTTCATTAACACTGAATGGTCTACTACACTTTCATTACACCTGGAGAAAGTGTCATTATAGTGTCACCAGCTAATGAAAGGGGGGTCGTTAACAATTTATACCTAACAAAAGAAATATTTAGTCCAATTGTTTATTTATACCTTAGACATTTTTCATTAAACCTCTAAAATATTGGCGCTTTCTTACTAGTTTAATTAATAAAATGAACACATTTAAAGAAGAGAAATTATATAGAATATATTGTGCTGGTTTTGTAGAGTTAATGTTGTAATATGTCATAGTCCCGTAATCTTGGTGTAGAAATATACATTTACAATCTACAGACAACACGGTAATTACCGTAATCGGATTTGCAACTAGTTCCAGGGTTGTTGAAACTGATCGGGGGGGGGGGGAGTGATAAAGGATTAACGGGCGATTACATTCAAACTTCACAGTTATTGTCCATAGCCAAATGGATTATTGTGTATTAAAGGTTAAAAGAGGGGTTGTATACGATCTCAAATACTATGCATAGTTATTAAGTTACTGTCCATAGCCATTTGGAGTATTGTGTATCAAAGGGAGGGGTTACATATCATGTCTCATTAATTTCCATATGCATTAATGTCTCCAGTCATTGTTTTGGAATATAATGGCATTGCTTATATTAATTCGTACCATACTAACTGACGAAGGTAATAATAGGTTAATTACAATATACGTTTGGTAATTTGTATATTACAAACATTACAAAGTGGTTCATAATAATATTTGTTAATGTTTTATTTAATATAATAACCATGCTTGGTTACTTGCAACATATGTTACTATGGGTTAGCTGATTTTTTTCATGAATCTAATCAATAAAAACTCTTAATATTCATTGTTATTTTAAATGTACCTTCTCGTGTTGACCAGTATATAGTTGCAGACGTGTGGCTCGAGCATGAGCATCAATGGATTTCCCTCTCCAACGACAGTTAAACATTCAAGTTAAAAAATAAACATCTTGGACACGACCCCTAGAAAATACTTCCACGTGATTGGTTGATTTAGTAACCAGTCTTTGATAGAATAATCAAACCAGCTGATTTCGCCCATGTGACGTCACATTCTACTGAACATCTTCGTCGTGATACCTACCTTATTTTCTAATTACCTTTTTCTTGGATAGAACAACATCAGCTGTTTTTGTTTTCTTTAAAAGAAATGTTTTTGTTATTTAATGAGTTTGTACTTTTTTCTCATGGCTTGTTACTAAATAAGTTATTGTAAAATGACGATATTGTAGAAGAAGCACTATTATTTTAATTATTATTCTTATTATTATCTCAATCTTTATGCCAGTTTTTTATCTTTACTTTCAATAACACAAGCTCTATCGAGCAAACTATATAAACATAGCAGCCAACCTAAATACTATTTTAAACAGACTGTACACAATAGTTGTAGGAGAAGTGGGGAATATTCACTATCTCGCTTGCACTACCACTTCACTTCTAGTTTCGCCTACACGCCTAGAATCACGGGCCGGTCTTCAACTATCAATCTACCAATTTTCAATATTTCCGAGTTCAATGTGTCAAGAGAATACATAAAAGTGCTAAATAAGCGTGAATAAAACAATCGTAATACAAATTTTATCCGCCTATGTTATGCTTAGTTTGGTAAAAATCGTAAATAATTAACTATACTTAAGTTGTATCATTCTTCAAGCTCGTTTCTTACTGGATGGATATATAATTTAATGTTATAAGATTAACAAACACTCCAGTAAATAAATTTTAATTGTGTAAGGCCTTTCGGTAACAAAGTTACCATCTTCAGACAACCAAACTATAACCAAATTAAATTTTACATTGTTTACATCTCATTGATTTAAAAAAACACATGATAAAATAAAAATAAAACACATGGAATAATTTGAATAAGAAAATAATAAAAATATATATAAAAATGGTATAAATTAATAATAATAATGTTGAATTTTCAAATGTTCCTGGTTCATTATTAACTAGAATTTCTTTGAATATATAAGCTTTATATATAAAGTTACTTTATTTATAAGCTTTCTTTCTTTATATATAAGCTTTCATAAGCATCTAATTGTTCTTTATTTTGAACTTCTTTTAGTAAATTACATTTTGTAAAATTATGTTTGAAGTTGATGCAGTGTTTTGCTATTGCTGATTTCTCCTCGTGATAATTTTTAAAATGATATTTGTGTTCTTTTAATCTTGTTGAAATTTTTCTTTTGGTTTGACCAATATATTTTTTATTGCAATTGTCACATTCAATTTCATAAATTCCAGACTTTTCTTCATTTTTAATTTTGTCCTTTGGATTTCCAAGTAAATATTATAATTTTGATGTACATTTAAATGATAAATTTACATTAGAGTGTTTCTTAAAACGTTATTTCATTATGTTTGAAAAAGATCCATATGTAACACTTCTCCAAACAGACTTTTCATTTTTGGGTAATAGTGTTGTTCGGTTTTGTTTTTCAATTTTTGTCTTTTCTTATTTATCATTTTTGTAATCATATTTGGGTTGTATCCATTAAAAATTGCGGTTTCTTTGATTTTTGTAATTTCTTTATTGAAGTTTGAGGTAGATAAAGGTGTATTAAATAAACGATGAATTAATGAATGGTATGTTGCTCTTTTTTGAGATGCTGGATGGAATGAATCATTTGGTATGAATCTTAAATTTTGTTTCGATTTTCTATAAATATCAAATTCAATATGACCAGATGTTTGGTTTCTTTTAAGAAGGATATCTAAAAATAAAATAGAGTAGTTGTTTTCAATTTTAAAAGTAAATTTTATGGTTGCATAGAATGAATTTATATCTTTTATAAGATTTGGAAGATTCTCGTTACTATTAAAAAAAATTGAAAAAATACCAAATTCTAGGGAAGTAATTTAACGTATGTTTTGCATGTAGTTCAAAATTGCTTAAAAATATATTGGCAATGAAACAAGATAAAGGGTTGCCCATAGGTGGTCCCTCTATTTACTAGAATTAAAGAAATTCTAGTTAATAATGAACCAGGAACATTTGAAAATTCACCATTAATATTTTTAATTTATACCATTTTTATGTATATATTTTTATTATTTTCTTATTTAAATTATTCTATATGTTTTATTTTTATTTTATCATGTGTTTTTAAAATCAATGAAATGTAACAAATGTAAAATTTAGTTTGGTTATAGTTTGGTTGTCTGAAGATGGTAACTTTGTTACCGAAAGGCCATACACAATTAAAATTTATTTACTAGAGTTTTGTTAATCTTATAACATTAAATTAAGGTGTATAGTTTAAATAAACAAACTATTGCTACACGAAAATAGTAAATTGCCATTTTAGTAGTATAAAACCCTTATCAGTAAACACATCCGATACATAACGAGCCACGTGTGGTGTAGATATCTCTAATTGTATGTTTGCAGTTACCATACTGGTCATGTTATAAAATTACAATACTTATTTAGTGTTTAAACGATGTTATCTGTGTAATAAATGGAATTACCTTTGTATAACTATAATAACACTAGGAGGAAAGGAAATTGAAGTTAGTTAGAAACAGAATAAGTAAATTATATTCTTAGCAGTATTCATGAAATATTAACCCTTTCTCTTGGTATTAGGCTAATTAGTAATGATAAAAGAAATTATTTAAGGAATAATATTTTATATTTATTAAATGATAGAATTTTATATATAGGAATTTAATTTTCAATGTTTTCTAGTTAAAATATCAATGGCCCGCTTTTCTTGATATTGTAGTAATTTAAATAATGCTTGATATATTTAAAAAGAATATATCGCTCAAATACACGAGAAAAATTATTTATGCAAAAAATGAAGATCGAACCAGCTTTCTATTGGAAAGCTATTGGAAATTTGTGTAGAAAAAAAAATATTTCAATAAATTCAAAAAAAGACTTTAGTATACAGTTAGCACACCAAAATATTCAGGGAAAGCACTAACAATGAATGGAAAAGGTGATATAGAGAATAATAAAACCCGAGAAGGAAAACTATTTGGACAATTTGAGGACCAGTATAACAGAAGAAGGTTACAAACTAATAACCTTCAGTGCAAGACACTGCAAAAGTTTCAAATTTATGTCATGACTCAAAAAAAGATTACAATTCTATGGACATGTCAAAAGAATGTGTGATACGTGACTGATTAAAAAAGTTCTTCTTTACTCTGAAAGCATACCAGTTATTATCTGGATAATAGAAGTATGGAAATATATACAAGAAGCAAAAATTAAAGAAGAAGACATTAAAATAAGAAACACATTTAGATAACAAGTAGATAGAATATTGGTATGCCAGGATGTTAAAAAAAGACTAAAACAGCATGGTCAGAAAAAATAAGGCAGACAGTAAAAATACGAAAGAAGTATTGCGCATCAGAAAAGCTCACCGCAAGTGTACGTTTCGTGTAATCCCCGAGGCTGGGTCGCATGAAGTAAGGAAGTAAGTTCATTTATATGCTTGATAAGACTTTTCACTGTGACTTAAAATTTTTTAGTATTAGTAAATTATTGTTTTATCATCTGAGAACCTTACTTACAATATACTTTAGCGATATTTTAAAGCACTGTTCCCTAGTTAAACTACTATAGTCGATTAACTTTTAATAACTTGATTCGACTATGCTACCTGTTTCCGGCATGGTGGGTCAGTGGCTAAGGGTTGGGACTGCGGAGGGCAATTTTAGGATTCGAATCTCCAATTGAGCTAATGGTCGGCACTTGACTCGTCTAATAAAGTTCAGGCACAGTGCTGCAGGCCCATGGGAGCTGGCGAGTAAACTTTATATATACTTACAGTATATCCCTTCAACATAAATGCTTAGTTCCTCAAACATACATTTGTCTTCCTCCATCATGGATGGTTAGTTCGCGAGCAAATATCTGTCTTCCTCCAACGTGAATGCTTAGTTCCCAAGCAATCAATTGACTTCCTTCAACATACATGCTTAGTTCCAGAACAAAAAATTGCCGTCCTGCACCATGAATGCTTAGTTCCCGAGTAAACAATTGTATTCCTCCCCGTCATGAATGTTTAGTTTCCAGGCAAACTATTGACTTCCTTCAACATCAATGCTTAGTTCCAGAGCAAACAATTGTATTCCTCCGTCATGAATGTTTAGTTTCCAGGCAAACTATTGACTTCCTTCAACATCAATGCTTAGTTCCCGAGTAAACAATTGTATTCCTCCGTCATGAATGTTTAGTTTCCAGGCAAATTATTGACTTCCTTCAACATCAATGCTTAGTTCCACAGCAAACAATTGTATTCCTCCGTCATGAATGTTTAGTTTCCAGGCAAACTATTGACTTCCTTCAACATCAATGCTTAGTTCCCGAGTAAACAATTGTATTCCTCCGTCATGAATGTTTAGTTTCCAGGCAAACTATTGACTTCCTTCAACATCAATGCTTAGTTCCAGAGCAAACAATTGTATTCCTCCGTCATGAATGTTTAGTTTCCAGGCAAACTATTGACTTCCTTCAACATCAATGCTTAGTTCCAGAGCAAAAAATTGTATTTCTCGACCATGAATGCTTAGTTCCCGAGCAAACAACTGTTGTCCTCTATTATGAATGCTTAATTCCCATGCAAAAAATAGACTTCCTTCAACATGAATGCTTAGTTTTAGAGCAAACTATTGTCTTCCTCCAATATGAAAACCTAGTTCCCGATCAAAAATGTGTATTCCTTCAACATGACTGCTTAATTCCCGGGAAAAAATTCGCTGAAGAGTTTATAGATCAATTTGGTATAATTTATAAAGATATAAACTTTATAAAATAATTAAATGATCTCATATCCGTCTGAAACAATACTAAACAAACGTATTATAAAATTACTGGGTATATTAACTATCGTATCAGTGATAACAGAGTGAAATGAAAATTAATATGTTCATGCAATATAATGAGTTTTGTTGAAATATGATCATAAAATAATTGAAAGCTTTGTAAAAGGATTTATGTTTCATTTATACAATTTTTGTTCAGTAATGTAGAGGATGGAGGATAGTGGCCATATAACTCTGTATCTAGTTTTTATTAAATTCCTTGACGTAACTGTAAGTACTGTGTACAATCGGATTTCTGACATTGAGGCTCAGCACGAGTTGTACAGCTTTATTAATGTCATTGACGTAGCTGTAAGTACTGTGTACAATCGGATTTCTGACATTGAGGCCCAGCACGAGTTGTACAGCTTTATTAATGTCCTTGACGTAGCTGTAAGTACTGTGTACAATCGGATTTCTGACATTGAGGCCCAGCACGAGTTGTACAGCTTTATTAATGTCATTGACGTAGCTGTAAGTACTGTGTACAATCGGATTTCTGAAATTGAGGCCCAGAACGAGTTGTACAGCTTTATTAATGTCCTTGACGTAGCTGTAAGTACTGTGTACAATCGGATTTCTGACATTGAGGCCCAGCACGAGTTGTACAGCTTTATTAATGTCATTGACGTAGCTGTAAGTACTGTGTACAATCGGATTTCTGACATTGAGGCCCAGCACGAGTTGTACAGCTTTATTAATGTCCTTGATGTAGCTGTAAGTACTGTGTACAATCGGATTTCTCACATTGAGACTCAGCACGAGTTGTACAGCTTTATTATTGTCCTTGACGTAGCTGTAAGTACTGTGTACAATCGGATTTCTGACATTGAGGCCCAGAACGAGTTGTACAGCTTTATTAATGTCCTTGACGTAGCTGTAAGTACTGTGTACAATCGGATTTCTCACATTTAGACTCAGCACGAGTTGTACAGCTTTATTATTGTCCTTGACGTAGCTGTAAGTACTGTGTACAATCGGATTTCTCACATTTAGACTCAGCACGAGTTGTACAGCTTTATTAATGTCCTTGACGTAGCTGTAAGTACTGTGTACCTCACAGAGACAAATTCTATACATTTTTACAATTGCTTTTTCATGTGCGCCATACTTTTTGCCCCTTTATTGTAAGGCAATTTAATTATTTCGCGTTGTATCAGTTAGAGTGAATTTATTTTTCATTATATTTTGTACTGTAGTGACACAGTAATATTGATTTGAAATATTTATTTGATTTATTCCTGTAACAGTTTTATATTCCTGAATGTTGTGTCTTGCCAGTAATTAACGTGTGTTTCATAGTAAAACTATTTATTTTAGTTTTGTTTTTGAAATTTGTTAATGATGGAGTATCATATTATGAGGGAGACAAAGGTAGTTGGACATTTGCCATCATTACGTGAAAATTACCAATCACGACGTTTTGATTTGGTAAAACCCAAACCTTTTTCAAGTGCTAAAAACTAAATTACATCCACACAAACATGTTATAAAACTACGTTCTTAAACTAATAAACTTATCTACTTTACTAATTATCTACATTTTTACCTAGATCCTAGAATGAGGTACAACAAAATCAACTTATACTAAATATAAAATGTGAACAGGGTTAAATTAATATAACCAATTAGGCGCTGTCAAGGTCACGATATCAACAAAAAAATGTTAAAACACAATTAAAATTAATATTCAAATAAGACTGAAATAAGATTACATTAACTAATCATAAATATATGGTACCTGAAAAACACTATTAATTTAAAATAATATTCAACATGCACAAAAATGATATACTCGTATATGACTCGGAAGGGCTGAGACTACTATTACAATTACATTTTACTATTACAATTACATTTTAACCTGAAAAGACAACAATTATTAGGAATAAAACAATACAATAATCAAATATTACAAAAATGATGAAATCTTACGACCCGCAGTGACGATGGCGTCTAGACGTCCCAGGCACGAAGTGAGGATGATACAATCCAAATGCAGTGTCTACGAAGTTCCCTCTAAGGTGATAAAACACGGGGACAAGACAAACATACACACTACACTTCACAACAACCATACACAGACTGACGAGGTCAGGGACGTACGCTCCGAGATCGCCAAAAATGCGGTGACTCAGGTACGGGGACGGGGACGGGGCCGTAGACTCATGGGGTGTTTAACTGTTGTAGGTGCAGGTGGTGTAGGATTCTGGTTAGATGATGTCATGAGTGTATTGAACTTACTCATGACATCATCATGTGTTTTTAAGTAAAGGAACCCACATGGGTCAAACTTCTATGCTACTTTGACTGATTACTTGTTCATTATTTAGTTTCATAGAGGCACCTTCGATGAATTTATGTTTAAAAAAATGTGGTTCCCTGTGAAGTATTTTAGTATTATCCCAGTTAATACTTCACAGGGAACCACATTTTTTAACTGTGTGAAGATCCCAAGAAATATGTGGTATTTTGTAAACCCACCGTATTTTTGTGGTACATGCCACTGTACGTCATTTAAAATATATTTTATAAATCAGGGACCCGTTTCAATATATTATATAAGGATATGTCCTGACTGACATATATTTAACGACAAGCATAAAATATACAGATATTATGTCTTTAATAGTACATTTACCCACCTGCCTACCCATGCACGTATGGTGGCATTTACCCACCCACCCACCCATACACGTACGGTGGCATTTACCCACCCGCCCACCCATACACGTACGGTGACATTTACCCACCCGCCCACCCTTACACGTACGGTGGCATTTACCCACCCGCCCACCCATACACGTACGGTGGCATTTAAACAAAAACTGATCTGAAAACAATGATAGCTACACACACACCCATACATGTACAGTGATACTGACCCACCCGCCCACTCAAACACGTACAGTAATAACACACTCAAACCCATAGATGTTCGTGTATGGGTGGGTAGGTGGGTCAATACCATGGTACGTGTATGGTGGCGGGTGGGTCAATCCCATTGTACGTGTATGTGTGGACGGTTGGGTCAATACCACAGTGTTGACATCAATAATGTAAGCTGTCCGCCCATACTCAATGCCACTATACGTGTATGGGCGGGCGGGTGTGTCAATGCTACTGTACGTGTATGGGTGGGCGGGTGGGTCAATGCTACTGTAAGTGTTGTGTTTGTCCCCGTGTTTTATCACCTTAGAGGGAACTTCGTAGACACTGCATTTGGATTGTATCATCCTCACTTCGTGCCTGGGACGTCTAGACGCCATCGTCACTGCGGGTCGTAAGATTTCATCATTTTTGTAATATTTGATTATTGTA